>CM065484.1:24337704-24599810 GCA_032873175.1 Leptopilina drosophilae
ATGTAAATAATAACAATAATTCAAAGTTAAAACAATTTTTGCTATTACAATTTTATTAAAAATTAAGGTTATTTTATAATTCTAATTTTCATTGAAAACTGTTTAAAAACTCAATAAAATAGAAAATTTTTAATGGAAATGTGTAAATAGTTACTTATTTCTTAAATGGGAAAATCCTAATTTAAAAAATTGGTGCTTAAACCCTTTTTTTATGATACCCATTAATTTTTCTCACTCAGGTGTCGAAATCCGTTTAATATGTTGATAGTAGACTTTTAATTTGTATGCTTAACGGGACTATTATAATAAACAAAAAGTCATCTCAATCACGAAGACGATCCTGAAGATTTTATAGTGGTATATTTTTATTCTTGAGGTTAAATTCTCTGAGAAATATGGAGACAAATGTCAAAAGATTTTACCGGGAATTTCTCGGGAGTAAGTACCGGGAATTTCCCGGTAGTGACTCTCGGTAATTTCCCGGGACCGATTCCCGAGAACATTTTCACGTGGGTTGGGGGTTTTTGGGGTCGCTGATTACGAATTTGAAGTCAAATTTCAAAAATTCTAAATGGCGGATCCAATATCGCGGACACGTTTTTGAAAAATTCATCGGATTCGCTTAAGGGGGTCCCATAGTCGATTGGATTTTTGCATTAAGCTTCAATGGGAACTTCGCATCGACTTTGACACCGCCTTAAGAGGATCCCACTTACCGACAATGCAGATCTAAAATGGTTAAAAATCGGCAACGATCGTTTCTTGGAAAATATAAGATATTATGACATTATAAATTTAGGCAGTTCATTTTTTAACATAAATACACAGGATGAGTATTTTGTTTCTTGTAATTATTTAGAAAACTGTATTTTTAGAAAGTTAAATATGAACAGTTTTAAGGGGATCCCACTTATCGACAATACAGATCTAAATTGATAAGTAAACTGTAACCGCCTTTTCTTGAAAAATATAAAATACCATACCATATCCATTTGGGAATCTCATTTTTTATCAAAAATACACAGGATGAATATTTCTTTTTTGTAATTGTTACAAAAAAATAAAGGTTTTTAAATTTTAAATTCCCTTACAAACAACAAAACAAACTTATTTTTTACTTGGAAAATTAAATATATCTGCGAAATTGTCTTATTTTATATATGTTTTACCATTAATCAATTTTTCTCTTTTAAACAAGACATTATATTAAATTGTGTTTAATTTAAAATGAAAAATAATCAACAATTTATCATTTCTGGTACATTTGGCGCCATCTATTGGTTCTATTGCAAAATAATGTACCACCAAACAGATGTTAAATGTGGTTATGGTGGTTTGGACTATTGGAAACTGCTCATATTTAATTTTTGAATAATAATTTTTTCTAATAATTACAACAAATAAAATATTCATCCTATGTATTTATGACAGAAAATGAGTTTCCTAAATTGATAGGGCATAATATTATACAATTTTCAAGAAAAGGCGGTTGCAGAGTTTTTATCAATTTAGATCTGCATTGTTGATATTTGGGATCTCCTTAAATGGACCTCGGATTCGGATTCAGCAACCCAAAAAACATAAAGTCTACATAGTGTGACCCCCCAGATTAGAACTTTTTTTGTGTGGCTGTGTATTTAATAATTTATTTTGGCAAAGTAATTTAATGTTAGGAAATCGAAATTATTTTTATAATAAGCATTTTAAATACAATTTTATATTATTTAAATAATTTTTTGATTAACAGCTAAGAAATATAAAAGAATTTACCTTAGAAACTAACCATTCTTTATTTTATCGCGATTTTGAATGTTTTGTAACTTCTTTCGAGAAAAATCTATTTATGACAAATGTTTGGCGCACGTTGATTAAATCAATATCTTCTTGTTGCAAAAATTTCGCGTTGGGTTCTGCACTTGTCTTCGAAAGAAATTGATTCAAAATAAGTGTTTATTTTGAAGGTTACCGACAAGTATTATACCTAACTTGAAGTTGGTTTGCTACTTGTGATAAAAATCAATTTCGAAATAAAATGATTTTTTTTATTTAAAGGAAATTAAAAATTATATTTATGTGAGTTTAAATATATTTATTTAAATTAAACTTTATTAATAAAAGTAATTAATTAATTGAAACGAATTGAAACGATTTTTTTAAAGTCAATTTAAATTATCTTTAATTAAGTTTAATTATATTCATTTAAATTAAGTTTTATTAACAAAATCAATAAAATTAATTAATTTTATTTAATAATATTTTCTAAACATTTTTTTTCGAAAAAGTTTACAGATTCACATAAATTTTCTAAAGGGTTATAAAACTTATTTATTTTATAATTTCTTAACAGTTTGATCTTCATTTTTTAACCAATTATGTTAATATTATATTTCGTTTAAGTATGAATAACAGCGCAGTCAGTATTTGATTTAATATCAAAATACCTATTAATTAAGTTATTTAAACAAAAATTTGTAAACTTTTATTATTATATCAAAATTTAATTTATTACTTCAAAAAAAATTAAATGGTGAGAAAACTTTATTAATTACAATCAATTAATGAAATGTCATTAATTTTGTTTTTTTTGTTATCTCAATTTAAAACATTTTTCTTTATGCGAAATGTCATTATTTTTTACAAATCATTATGCATTTCACTATCCCATAGCAGATAAGAATACTTTGCCAAAGTATTCGAATTTTTTGTAATGGTCAAAAATACATTAGGCGAAATAAAATGGTTTGACCTTACTGCAATTTTTTTTGTTATAAATAAATAAAAAATTACTTTCAACTATTTATAGATATGCAGTGTCAGTATTATAGGTGTATGAGACAAATTGTTTTAAAATTTATTAGATTAACATGAAATTTGTTACTCGGGAGATTTCGGGGTTGTTGATTACGAATATGATAACAGATTTTGAAAATTTAAAATGGTGGATCCAATATGGCGGACGACATTTTAAAAATGTCATTGTATTTACTTTCAATTTAATGCTCAGGGGTTTTTGGGGTCGCTGATTATGAAAATGATGTCCGTTTTCAAAAATTCAAATTGGCGGATCCAATATGGCGTTTACTTATATTGGATCCGACTTTTTGAATTTGAAAAATGACATCATATTCGTAATCAGCGACCGCAAAAACGCCCGAGTAACAAATTTCAAGTGAATCTAATGATATTTTGAAATTGTCATCTACAAAAATTGGATCCGCCATTTTGAATTTTCGAAAACGGACATCATATTCGTAATCAGCGACCCCGAAAATCCCCGAGTAACAAATTTCAAGTGAATCTAATAAATTTTTAAATTATTTGTCTCAGTCACCCAAACTGCTGACACTACATATCTTTAGTATGTAAACTAATTTTTTATTTATTTATAGCGAACAAAAAATTTTATTTGAGAAATTGCTTTTATCTAATATAAATAACGTAGATCTGACGCGCTAAGGCGAAAATTTAATATTTACGTTAGTAAAATGAAAAAAATGTGTATTCCTGGGTATCCGGATATGAGCACAAGGGTTAATAACAGTATTTAGCATATTCATGAAATTTTGTTCCATAACGATTGCTTTTTCGAGTAAAAACTAAAAATAAAAGTGTGATAAATAATAACATAATAAAAGTTGCTTCGCACAGAGTATTAATTGCTCAGGACATTTAAAATATTATTCGGATTTTAATAAAATTTAGATTCCTTGAAGCAAATTATACTTTTTTAAAAAAGTAAAATTTGTTTGAAAACAAAGAAAAACTTATTTGGGGTCTACTTGTGGAGTAATGCTTTCATCATTCATGGAGAAAAGGGAATTTTTAGTTTTTTAAATGTTTTGTTGGAAAATACAGAAACATTAATCATTACCTAATTAATTAAATTGAGAAGACCAAATACACTTTTTAGAAATGTAAATGTTAAGATTAATTAATAATTATAAAATATGTGTAATAATTATAAATCAAATATAAATAGTCTTTTATTTAATAATTTATAATTTTCATTATTAAATTTATTTTAAATATAAAAAAATAAAATTCACCGTTGGAAAGATCATGAAAAAACATTTTACAAACAAACTCAACAAAATTTTTCCTATTACAAGTATGAACAGAAAAAATTGAAAAACTAGACGGGGTTTAGCAAAAATAGTAAAATTGACTCGCCTCCACCCTCTTCAAATTTTTTGAAAAAGTCAAAATAATATTTTTTAGTGCATATAACTACAGAACAATAATTTCACCGAGTTTTAATTTTTTTTAAAAAGTTAAAATTTTAACTTGACATTACACGTAAAATGATTCTTATGTGTACACACTGCAAAATCTGGTACCTCACTCGTCTCTTAAAATGAGTTGATTTAAGTGTTTAAACCATTGAGATACAAAATCTATCAAATTTTGAGACATTTAACTTCATCTCGTGTCTCATTTTCAGGCATTATATATGACTCAGTGCGTATAAGACACATAAAAAGTCATCTTACCGTGAGAAGGATACTCGAAACATATACCGTGTCTCAAAATGCAGTGTTTTATGTGTGAGACATTTTGTAACGTCTTAAAATGAGAAACTTAATTTTGCAGTGAATGTGTATGTATTGTGTGTATATCTTGAATATACATGTGTAAGAATTGAGTGTATATATGTGTATGTAATGAGTGCATATGTAGGTAAGTATACATATGTATGTATTGAGTGTATATGTGTGAGTATATATGTGTAAATATTGAGTGTATGTCTGTACGTATTGAGTGTATATGTGGTAGTATACATGTGTATGTGTTTTGTGCATATGTGTAAGTCGGTCGGTCGTTGTCTAACTTAATATAAAAAGAGAAAAATGGATATAAAACATCCATTTTTCCTTATAGTGGTTGGAATTATATTTTTTTCAAATATAACTTTTTTCTCCATTTTCGTTTAACTCAATAAACAAATAGAAAAATTGATTTTAAAAGTGGCAGGATTTTTTTTTGTTATTTTAATTGGCAAAAAGCGTCCATTTTTCTTTTCAGGGTTGGAATTATATATTTTATTTTTTAAACATAAATTTTTTTCTCTATTTTGTGTAGCTTAACAAACAAATAAAGAATAGCTTTCTTTATGAAGGAGGAGTTTCAACTTTATTTTTATTGGTCTGTAACATCCATTTTTTCTTTCGGGGGTTGGAATTATGTGTTATAAATTATAATATATTTATATAAAATACATCTTGAAAAGTTTGTTTTCCTATTTCTTGTTTTGAATGTGACAAATGCGCGGCGATATATCCCCAGCAAACACTGTCACATAATAGTTATGTAACAGTTATGTCACAGAATATCACACGTGATATAACATGTGAGGAACATGTGACATGAAATGTCGTAACATAAGGATCACAGTTACGTAACTGTTACAAGAAGGGTGATGTAACAATTATGTAACAACGTGATATATAATCATTATATCACAGTTATGTAAATATGTTATAGAATTGGAATAATTTAAAACATAATTGTTACATCACAGTTATGAGATTTTGTTACATAATTTTACCATTAGGACCTAGGTGAAAATTATTGTTATTGTTATTATTCATATACATGTGAATATATTTAATGATAAAAAATGCCACTTGATATAGTGATATTAAAAAGTAATTTTAGTAAAAAAAACAATTTGCGTTAATGGATACATTTTTTAAATTTATTTTTTAACAGACATTTAATATTATTTATTATTATTTAATATTATTTATTGTTCACAATTTTTGTTCTTACCACTTATTTAAATTAAATAGTAATTTTATTATTTCATATAACGCTTAAGAACAAGAATGAAAAATATTCGCTCGCATGTGGGTTCGAACCCCTGACGCATACCCGACGCTTATAAACGCACCCATTTAAACCGCACGCCACGGAAGGCTAGATGAGAACTCTGCTAATTTACTATGTCAACGGCAGTGCAGTATTTTCTGTTACTAACTGTTATGTAACTGTTATGCAACAAAAAAACTTTTCATTTTTTTTATTTATAACATATGAGTATCGTGTTACTAATAATGTCTACCACACATTAGTCACCGTGTTCTATAACATTTATGTAACAATGTTACACTTATATATGTAACAATTTTGTAACATTGTTATAAGCAGGATGTAATACTTCAATGTGACGATGATTAAACCTATTCCAATTATACTAATTGGAATTACAAAATTTTTGTTTTTTTAAAAATTCCATTTTTATTCACATAAAATTTAAGTGTAAATTTCAATAATTAATTTTGAAATCTTCAAAGTACATTACAAAATTTTTAATATATTTAAAAATTAGTGATATTATATTAATAAATTATCGTAAAAAGTTTCAAAATAGTTTCTTCTTTCATGTTACGTAACAGTAACGTAACAATTACATAATTTTGCCCCATAACAGAGAGACTACAATTTTACGTGACAGATTTATAACGACAGTTACGTAATTTAGCTCTGTAAGTACCGAAATGCTATGTAATAGTTACAGAACAAAGTAACAGTGTTGCTATTTCATTATATAATATAGTTACATAATAATATTGTTAAAGTGTGTTATAATTATGTGATCTATACTTTATTCATTATAACAAAACGTTGTATCTGTTATGTCATATAGTTTTATGTTACAATTAGAGAACAATGTATGTAATTAGAGAACAAGACAAAAATTATAACTCTGTGATGTAATGAATATATCACACAGTTATATAATAGTTATTTGAAAAAATTATGTAACCGTTATATCACCATTCAGTAACAGTGTTATATAACAGTGTTACCATCTCATTATATAATTCTTACATATTAATATTGTCACAGTGTGATATAATAATGTGACCTATTTTATTAATTATAACAAAATTATGTAACTATTATGTCACAGAATTTCGTAACAATTAGAGAACAATGTAACAAAACGTAAATTATAACTCTGTGATGTAATGAATATATCACACAGTTATTTTTAAAAAATTATGTAACCGTTATATCACCATCCAGTAACAGTGTTATATAACAGTCTTACTTTCTAATTATATAGTGGTTATATAACAATATTGTCACAGTGAGACATAACAATGTACTTTATTTGTTATGTAACAGTTATGTTAGAATTAAAATATATTTGTTTACGAGTTACACGGTCAAGATTACTTGTATATTCAAATTACGCGCCATTGGAAATACATAACCTATATTTCCCCTGAAACAACATCCGGTCTAGAACTTTCTTTTTTTGGTAAGCGATAGCGTTTCAGTTCGCTTGGTAGCTTCGTATTAAACACATCTCCCATTTCTTATTGTACTAATTGTGTCTTATTTAATAAAATCGTTCTTTCTCCAACATCTCGGTTGCTCGTCATTTTAACAGGTTATGGGCCCAGTCGTTCATGAAATAATAATAGTGTCTTAATACCGCGTGTGAATTTATTCGACAATGAGCGGGTCGGTGTCTTCAAGGATTGAACTTCTCGACAAAAATAATTTCGACACTTGGAAGCTGCAAATGCAGGCAGTTCTCATAAAATCGGATTTATGGGAATATGTGAACGGGGACATAGTGAAACCTGAGGCTGGAGATGGTGCGGAAGAAGTGGCTCGATTACAAACGTGGACGAAGAATGACCGGAAGGCCAGGTCGGATATGATCTTGTCCATATCCACAAGCGAACTCAAGCAGGTGAAGAACTGCGAAACGTCGAGAGCAATGTGGTTAAAACTACAGGAAATTTATCAATCGCAAGGACTGGCGAGAAAAGCAACCTTGCTGAAAAGGTTGACGCTACACAAAATGGCGGAGGGCGGCGATATACGGGATCATCTAAATGCGTTTTTCGACACAGTGGACAAACTTGGTGATATGGACATTCTAATAAATCAAGATTTGTTGACGGTGATGCTGCTATATAGCCTTCCTAGTGATTTCGAGAATTTCAGATGTGCGATAGAGTCGCGGGACAATCTACCGACACCCGAGTCCCTACGCACAAAAATCATAGAGGAAAGCGACGCTAGAAAAATTAACCCGCGCGATTTAAACTCGGACGCCATGTTCGTGAAAAGAAGAGACGGTCGGGGCGATGCAAAACACAAACCGGAAGTGAAAAGTAGTGACGATTCGAAGCAAAACGGCGGGTATCAAATACGATGTTACACATGTAAAAAGCTCGGACACCGGAAGTCGGAGTGTCGTTACAATAAAAATCGGAAACAAACGGCTAAATGCGCGGATGATTTGTGCCTAAAAGTAACTGAGTGTTTATCAGTCGAATCAAGTCGAAGCTGGTGCCTCGATAGCGGGGCAACTACACACCTGTGTAAGGATCGTAACAGTTTCGTCAGTGTGTGTGAATCTCAGCAGGGAACTTTGAATCTCGCAAATAGTTCCACATCGCAAATTATCGGAAAAGGAGTTGTACAGTTTACAACAAAAGTGCGGGATGACGTAAAAAATATTTCGCTCGCTGATGCTTCTCATGTGCCGGACTTGAGAACAAATCTTCTGTCGGTATCGAAGATTACGGATCGTGGTTATAATGTACTATTTACCAAAAATCAAGCGGAAATATCGGATTCGGAAGGAAACGTAAAACTCAGTGCCGATAGGGTAGGGGACTTATACTACGTCCAAGAAAGCCGTGAAAGTGCGTGTGCGATTCAAAATTCGAAACAGTGCAAAATATCTCTTGAACTTTTACACAAGAGATTCGGTCACGCAAGTGTAACGAATGTACAAGATGCTGTAAAAAGTGGTGCAGTGAAGGGGGTGGAAATCGCGGAAACCTCGAAAAATCTCGATTGTGATGTCTGCCTGAAAGGTAAAATGTGCAGAACACCTTTTCCGAAGCATTCTAACAGAGAATCGGAAATCCTGGAAATCATTCATACAGACGTATGGGGCCCTTTCAGCAATACATCGTTGGGAGGCGCCAGGTACTTCATCCAGTTCATCGACGACCGTTCGAAATGGTGTGAGGTTAGGTTTTTAAAAACAAAAGGCGAAGCGTTTTCTGCGACAAAAGAGGTGATAGCTCTTTTCGAAAAACAACGAGGCAAGTGCGTAAAAATTTTACAATCGGACAACGGTCGTGAGTATGTAAATAACGATTTCGATGCGTATTTGAAACAGCGAGGCATTACTCGAAGGTTGACAGTCGCGCACAACCCGGAACAAAATGGGACGGCAGAGCGCAAGAACCGGACATTATTGGACACAGCAAGATGCCTTTTAATGGAAGCAAATTTACCGAAACATTTCTGGGCAGAAACGGTCAACACTGCCAACTATCTACGAAATCGTTTACCAGCCAAAGCACTGAAAGGAAAAACCCCCTTCGAAATGTGGACAGGGACGGCACCAGACATATCACACTTGAGAGTTCACGGCTGTAAAGTGTATTACTTGGATCGGAACCCAGGAAGAGGGAAATTGGATCAGCGTGGCCAAAACGGAACTTTTCTTGGATATTCCGAAGAGTCCAAAGCGTACCGAGTTTGGTCTCAAGAGAAAAAGAAGGTGATCATCAGTCGAGACGTTAAATTTTTCGAAGAAGAAATGTCAAACCGAAGGACAGTCGAAAATATCGAAACAACAATTCCGAAAAACAACGATCAATTTGAGGAAGAACGTCGATTCGCTGATATTGAACACAAAATTTACGAGGAAAAACCAGACGACTCAAACGATGACGACGATGATGGAGATTTTCTGGGATTCGACAACCAACTCAATGACAACGTCATAAATCAGGACAGAGAAATTCCAATCGCGGCACAGGAAAACATCACGAAAAAACCAGGACGACCTAAGGGAAGCGGAAAGAAACGAACAGAAACTCCAAACATCGGAACAAGAACTGGTCTCCGAAGCAATACCAGAAAAGCACAGGAAGAAGCTAGAAGAGAAATCAACGATGGTATGATTGGAATCATGGAGTGTAGCTTCCTGTCAGAAATACCAATGAAGGACGCGATGACGAGTCCAGACGTCGAAGAATGGAATCGTGCCATTTCTGACGAGATGAAATCCATTATAAAAAACGAGACCTGGATTTTGGCGGATCGACAAAACAATGAAACAATCGGGAGCAGAATGATACTAAGGAACAAATTAAAACCAGACGGGAGTATCGAGAGAAGAAAAGCTCGCCTCATCGCACAAGGCTTCAAGCAGCAACCGGGAGTTCACTTCACGGAAACGTTCGCCCCTGTCACGAGGATCAGCACTATTCGACTCGTATCTTCACTGGCAGCTCGTTACAATCTGAAAATAAGACAACTGGATGTAGCATCGGCGTACTTGAACGGAACACTGGACGAGAAGATTCACATGGAGGCACCAAAACACTTTGAGGATTTCCTGGAAAAACTAATCGAACTCGAAGGAAACAGCGAAATCGGGAGAAAAGCGGAAAAAATGCTGCGTGAATTCAGAAACGGTGACAAGGTTCTCCTGCTCAAGAAATCACTTTATGGACTAAAACAGGCTGGAAGAGCCTGGTACACGAAACTCGAGAAGACTCTACGAAAAATGGGCGCGATACCGACGAATTCCGACCCTTGTCTTTTCCAAATCGGGGAAGGTGAGGAAATCATTTTGGTGGCGGTTTACGTAGACGATTTTTTAATTGCTTCCCGGAAAACGAAAAAGATCGACGAAATTTGCAATAGATTAGCCGACGATTTCGAGGTCAAAGACCTCGGAAGTGTATCGTACTGTTTGGGAGTGGAGTTTCACCAAGAAGAAGGAAAAGTTACCATGCACCAACAAAGGTACATTCAAGAAATCCTTCAAAGGTTCGGTATGGCTGACAGCAAACCAGTGTCAACTCCAATGGACTCGAGCATCAAACTCTCGAAAAGAGACGACATCACCAGCGAGGAAGAAAAATTGCCCTATCGCGAACTGATAGGAGCATTGACCTACTTGTCAGTGACAACTCGACCGGACATTGCATTCGCGGTAAGTTTCCTGGCTCAATTTAATAACAATTACGGTTTCGAGCACTGGAAAGCCGCGAAACGCATCCTTCGCTATTTAAAGGGAACAACCAACGTGGGACTTGTATACAAAAAGGACTCCAAGCCAATCCGAGGTTTTGTGGACGCCGACTGGGGAGGTTGCCTCGATGATCGGAGATCTCAATCGGGATTCATCTTCCTGATGAGCGAAGGGCCAATTTCCTGGGATTCACGGAAACAAAGGACCGTGGCACTCTCGACGACGGAAGCGGAGTACATGGCGTTAACTGAATGCGCCAAGGAAGCTATATACCTCCAACGATTGACTCGAGAACTAGGATTCAATGACCTTGCCGACTTGACCATCCTATGTGACAACAGAAGCTGCCTCGCGTTAGCAGAAAACCCGACACATCACGCGAGAACAAAACATATCGATATACGACATCATTTCGTTCGCGATGTGTTAAAAGAAAAGTTATTTAAAATTGGACATATCTCCACGGAACACCAAGTGGCAGACTTTTTGACAAAAGGACTTTCAAAAGTAAAACACGTGTTCTGTGTTAAATCTTCTGGACTCTCTTATATGGACATTTAATGTGAAGTTTGTAATTTTTTTTTACTTTCTGTGTTAAATATTTTTTTTTTCTTGCTACATGAAAAAGTGTATTTTCATTCAATTTTAAGACCCGTTAACTCGAGGGGGTGTGTTAGAATTAAAATATATTTGTTTACGAGTTACACGGTCAAGATTACTTGTATATTCAAATTACGCGCCATTGGAAATACATAACCTATATTTCCCCTGAAACAACATCCGGTCTAGAACTTTCTTTTTTTGGTAAGCGATAGCGTTTCAGTTCGCTTGGTAGCTTCGTACCAAACACATCTCCCATTTCTTATTGTACTAATTGTGTCTTATTTAATAAAATCGTTCTTTCTCCAACATCTCGGTTGCTCGTCATTTTAACAAGTTACGTAACGTGTTTGCTGGGTCAGTAGTACACCCAGGGAGTAAGGCTTAGAAGACTGAACTTATGCTATAGAAGTGAAACCATTCGTCGCATTGAAACTATATGTAAGAACGAAAATTATAGTTTTCGCGCATGCGCACATGTAATATATTTGTCTCTGTCTTTCTCACTAACCCAGACGACTGAGAAAATCATAACAATCTACAAGTTGAGAAGGTTATGTTTAATGTTTGTGATTGTTGTGCGTTTCAGGAATATTATTAATAATAACTATTAATAAATTGAAAAAAATAAATTTAATAAATATATATGTGTATAAAAAAATATATATTAAAGAGTGTACATTTTCAGTGATAAGTAATATATTAATAATATAATTAAATATTTATATATGTTCAGAATAAATTTTTTTGGTTTATTGAAGAATATCAATAATGTAATAATTAATAAAATAATTTTTATTTCACTAAATTTTATAACACTTATTTATTTTTGTTTTAACGTTTCTTTGTATTATTTGTTTTTCTTTTAGGTTTTGTTGCAATTATTGGTTTCTGTGGCACATAATTCTCAGATACAACCATTATTTTTTATGTGATTTGTTCCTTCATATAAAATTCTGCTCCAACAAAATATTTTATTTTAAGAAACATGTGCCAAAACACAACCGTAACCTTTTGATATGTTTTTGTTTTCACGATTTAAAAAGAGAGGGAAATATACGCATGTAATGCACATGCGCGCAGAGTATAAGTTTTGTCATTCTGCGAGTATAGTTCCCCTACAGAAAAAGGTTTCATTTCTGAGAGACTTCACACAGTCAGTGCAGTCTCCTTATTTTTACTCCCTGAGTACACCCAATATCATATATGGTTTCCTTCAGTTTTGGACAACATTTTGAAAAGTAGTTGCCTTCTATAATAATGTTTTAAGTCTATGGCGTATGATGATTGAGATTCGCCATAGACTTAAAACATCCATAAAGAAGGCACACTACTTTTCAAAAAGTTATTCAAAATGGAAGAAAAGCATATATGTTATTGGGTGTATGTTACACTATCGCTTTACAGACACATACACTCACATAAGTCTCACGTTAGAACTGACGTCTCCAACTTTAAATATTATTTATTCAATAACTAAATATCAACTTGCTCTAAATATATGCTATTTAAAAAGCAATATATATTCACTAGATATTACTCTGTCACTTTACATATCAACAATTTATTTATAATTGTTTAATTTACATAAAATACTTCAAAAATGTAATCTACAACTGTTCCTTTATTATTTCCAAGAGTTTATTTTATAATATTTCATTAAATAATGAAATTTTTTGAGTCTACCCTAAATCTACCATAACTAAGGTAGCCTTACGGTAGCCCAAACCAACAATATTAGAACGATCCATAACAATCGTAAACCGTATTCGGACCCAGAAGCTGTACATCAAGACCCTGATTATTTTTCAAGAACTTCTGTTAAATACGGGATTCGACAGCACGAATAATTTAAACAGACTATGCCTTTGGTATGATTACAAAATAATGTTTAAAAAGGGACAAATCTGTCTGATGGGACAAATCTGTGGATACTTAAATAAGAGAACAGTAGAAAATGTCGATTTGGAAGAGAGCTTTCTGGCTTTTTTTACAATAGTCTCCACTTGAATAAAAATTCAAAGACTTATTACGATATAAGTCTATAAGTGACAGAGACCGCTTCTTAATGTCTAGAAGTGAAAACCTCTATTAGTAAAAAACCTCTGAAAGTGCCAAAAATTCTCGATCCCTTGGAATGTCATGTATCCAGGTTCAACTGTTATTAAAAAAATTGTTTAGACAACCCACGCCGCGTGAGATCTGGTTAAGTGAAAGTTAAAATCCATCGGGCTTAAACTTTTTTAAACTATTGACATCCGAAAAAGGACAAATACATTTAATTTTGTTAATCTGCCTCCAAACTCGTAATCAGTGACAAAAAACTTTTAGAATTCAAATTTCAATGAAATCTATTGACATTTAAAATTTGCTGTATTGGATAAAAAACTCAAAACTGTTTAAATCGGACTTCCAATTTGTGTTCATTGACCTAAAATACGACAACTCTTTAACAAAATTCTCAATAATTGACGCTTGTCAAAAATCGCGTCGCAACTCCTTGAACCTCTTCCTAACTATCAATCTCATTATCACCGATAGGATTCCTCATCATATTTTGTTTCCTTGTTTTTGCTACAGAAAATTGGAAAGAGCTTAACTTCATTATCTTCACTGAAAAGCATTTAAAATAATCTTGGAAAGGGTCATTGGTCATGTGAAATTCGTTAACTATTAAACATGCGCAAAATCATTCAAATTCAGATTTCACGAAAGGTACAGGTCTCGAATCATTAAACCAAGGATAAATACAAAGAAAACCTATGAAAAATATAGACGAACAACTCTTTATACTAATATATATTTTGTCTAAAACGTTGTAAATTAGGTAGAGTAAGTAAGGATTTACTTCGTTCAACCTTTACCTATAATGTCCATGAACTGTACATACATCATACACACTTTGGGTCATTTTTTTCATAACGTGTATACATGTCATCCACACGCAAAAGGTTAATTTTTACAAAGAAATTCAATGCACTTCTGAAGTGTTTTCGAGAAAATTGTTTTTGAAATTTTCTACTTGATGAAATATAGTTAATGACATACTACATTGTAAACAATTAAAAATAGAAAAGCATATATTTATATTAACAATGCTTACAATTTTTTAAATTAACAGATAAAACACAGTTTTGTTGCAGGTGTTAAATATACCCAGATAACCAGCGTACTAGTACTGTACCAGCCATGTACCTTCGCACTGTACTAGGTACTGTACTGGTATGTCGTACAGATAAAGGCGGAAAAGCATTGTAAATTGATAACCTAAAATCTCAATTAGTTTGGCGTACTGGTATTGTACTTAGTGTTATACTCGTACGGAGTACTTTGGCAATTTCATAATTCTATCCGTATGACATACCGTTATTATACTAGTATCTTACTGGTATGTACATACTTTATTATTTGGTGCTAGTACAATATGAATACGATACCAATACGCTGTACTGAAAAATAATGATTAGTACGCTTGGCTATCTGGGTATATATATAAATAGAAAAAAATTTTAGTTTTCATAAATTTTATGTTTTGAAACGTTTTTCATTTTCCTGAAAATGGGTGGTCTCTCAATTTCGACGGGTAGTGTATTTTTCAATGTGTCTTATAAACTTACTTTTTCTCGAAAAATCGTGAATATTATAAAAAATTTTAAGCAAGGGTCTGAATCTTGTAATATCAAAACCTAATAAAAAATTCAAAAATTAACGCTTGGACTAGCTTGAAACACAATCACATTGTACGTTTTAATCAGGTTACAAACCTTACCTTAATAAATTAACACAAAAACATGAACATAAGCGTTGAAAATAGATTGACTTTAAAGCATGTTTCTATGAAAATGGGCAATTAAAAAGAGCTAAAATTTATACTTTATCCAACTTTGACTTATTGTTTATTGAAATAATATAATTAAAAATGTAACTGAATTTTTCATATTTTGCCAACTTATGCATTCTACCCACTGTGGTATGTACTACACTTTAGCTAAGTATTAATTCAGAAAAACACTAAGTGTGGTGATCTCTTTATTAGATTTATAAAATTGTAACTTAAAAAATATACTTATGTTATTATTAAGTTTCACTATTTACTTACATCTGGTGATTTAATAATGAAAAATATGTATGTTGTAAAAAAAATGACACCTGTAACGTTCATTGGTAAACATATAATAAACGAGTCAAAGTCATTTCTCGCTAAGTATAATGATGCTATCTGAAAAAACGTTATGTATTAGATTAACTTTTTTATTTAATGGTTTGAACAATTTTAATCACAAAATAATCATATACATCGTACATGTATACAACAATGAATCATGTTGTATTTTATATTTAAAAATTTTAAATCAAAATATTTCAAAATATGTTGCTTTATTTTGTCTATACAGCCGTCTTAAGCTTATCCCTCTAGGCACAGAAACGTCTTTGTTCTAGAAACGTTTCTAATACGTTTTTAGTACGTTTCATGTTCACCACATAACGTCTTAAAAATGTCCGATGTTCTAAAAACGTTTTTGGAACATTGGACGTTCTTAAGCCGTTGTGTAGCGGACATGAAACGATCTAAAAACGTTTAAGGATAGACAAAATAAAGCAACATATTTTGAAATGAAAATTGAAGAAACGTTTTAAAAACGTTCCTGATGTTCTGAGCCGACAGGATAGCTATACAAGTGTTTCTATATACAATGTCTTTTACAAATTGATTACATATTACTTAATACGAAATTTTGCGTCTACAGAACTGCTTGAAATTGTAATGATATGACTTTTATCTGCTACGAAATTCGTACACGGAGAAAATTTTGGGACGTCAGCTGTACATAGTGTGTCAAAATTGCTTGCTGCCGTACATTATGTACAGCGTTTGTGCTAAACTTTACATCTGCTCTTTCGAAAAAGCACCGCAGCGGTACATAATGAAATGTCCCACGTGGAAAAGTTCCCGGAGTCTCCCGGGAGATTCTCTGGAGCAACTCCCGGGAGTCTCTTGGACTCGTTTCCGGGATTAACTTCCGGGATTCTCTCGGGAATTTTTTCAGAAGATTCCCAGGAACAATTCGGGGAGATTCCCGGGGATTTTTTTTGACGATTCCTAGCAATATTTCCGGGAGTAATTTTGTGAATTTTTGTAAAAATTCACTTAAGAATGCCAAAAATTGTATAAATATATTATATTTACATACCTTTCATATTTATTTAATTAAATAATATCTTGTAACGTTTCAACAAGTTTAAGAAATAAACTTACATTTAAATTTATAGGGTAGAAAAATTGTGTTTGTACACGAAAAAACGTGTTACCTGGAACAGCAAAAGTATTAATTGAAATAACTAAAAATTTTGCTTATTTAATAGAGTTATAATTGTGCCATGAAAAGCTTTTCTTGTTTAGGAAAACATTTTTATTATATCCTTTTTGATAATACTTTTTGACACAATAGGGGAGATTGGTCAGTGTTGGATAGGTGGTCAAAGTTGGATAATCGCGTTTATTTCATTTAATCACACTTTTGATTCAACTTTTTTACAATGTTCAGCAAAAAATGCAATGTTTTTACTAAACATTGTAAAAAAGTTGAATTAGATACTTAATGTTAATTATTAATAAAATTAAATTAAATATTAATTAAATGTTTTTATAATATATATACAGATATAATACTCGAGTAACAAATCAATGTTGTTGTTGTTGTTGTTGTTGTTTGGAAACACATATTATATCTCCCCTATTGTGTCTAAAAGTATTATCAAAAAGGATATAATAAAAATGTTTATCTAAACAAAAAAAGCTTTTCACGGCACAATTAAAACTCTATTAAATAAGCAAAATTTTTAGTTATTTCAATTAATACTTTCGCTGTTCCAGGTAACACGTTTTATCGTGTACAAACACAATTTTTCTACCCTTTAAATTTAAATGTAAGTTTATTTCTTAAACTTGTTGAAACGTTACAAGATATTATTTTATTAAATAAATATGAAAGGTATGTAAATATAATATATTTATACAATTTTTGGCATTCTTAAGTGAATTTTTACAAAAAATCACAAAATTACTCCCGGGAATATTGCTAGGATTCGTCCAAAAAAAATCCCCGGGAATCTCCCCGAATTGTTCCTGGAAATCTTCTGAAAAAATTCCCGGGAGAATCCCGAGAGTTACTCCCAGAAACGAGTCCAAGAGACTCCCGGGAGTTGCTCCCGAGAATCTCCCGGGAGACTCCGAGAACTTTTCCACGTGGAGTACTACTGCCGTCACTGACTTTATGCATCTGACGTCCCAAATTTTTTTTTATATCTTAAGTTTAGAGAAAAATCATTTTTATGACTATTAACCACTTCAGCGGCATGGCGTTCCAATTGGCGTTCCATGAGTAAGTGGCAGAAGCGGCAAAAAAATGCGAAAATGGCGTTCCTATTTAAACTTTATTCCTAAACTCTGTAAACAAATTAAGTCAACCAAACCAAAAGTTATTTATTATTTGAGATTATGAATTTTTAATGGATATAAAAAAATTTAAATAGACTGATTCAAAATTGTCAACTATTTTGGCTGAATATTGGAACGCCATTCGTAAAAAGTATTAAAAATTGGCTACATTAAAACCTTAAAAAAACTATTAAACATCTCTAAAAAATAATTTTTTTTGTCCCATTCATCTTCATTTATCTCAAATAATAAGAATATTTTTTATGGCAAGTTTAAATTGACTACAGAGTTTTAAAATCGAGTTCAAGTAGGAACGCCATTTTCGCATTTTTTTGCCGCTTCTGCCACTTACTCATGGAACGCCAATTGGAACGCCATGCCGCCGAAGTGGTTAAGGAGGTGCATTTTAAATTATCTGCGGGCATCTGAACATAATAAAATTATTTCTGTTTTTAAATACAAACATAAAAGTAATTTTTAATGCATTTACAGTAGAGACTCCATTATTCAGACTAATGGATGCAGACATTTGTCCGGATAATCAAAAATCCGGATAATCGAGTAAAGTACGAATTAAACAAATTTTTGATTTATAATTTTATGTATTTGTTTGCAAATGTATTAGAATAAAACTGAAACAAAGTAAAACTTTTGAAGTCAACATTAATAAATATTTAGTTATAAATATTTCAAAATATTTACATGAACATTTTCTTAAAATAATTAAAACACTCATTTCGTGTAAAAATTCACGTTTTTGAATTGAGTTATATGGTATTTAATTTTTATTGTTAGTTAACGGCTTGAGACCATATAAACTTTATATTAAAAAAAATTTTTTATTTAAAATTTGTCTGGATAATCGAATATCCGGGTAATGGAGTCTCTACTGTAAATACGTAAAAGTATACTTTTACTAACCAATGGAACTATTAAACATCAGAAAATATAGTGGAAACTTTTAATTCACAACGTATTTTTCACTTTTACTAATTTTAATTAGTTCAATAATATTTTTATATTAATATTATTTTTGACATGCAACTATAAAATTAGGTGCAAAAAATTGTTATATAACTTATTAGAAGTAATAAATGGGCGTAAATTTCAAAATACAGTAAAAAATAATTTTTTTCGACTTTCAGCGACGATAAAGAAAAAAATTCCAAAAATATTCATAATATACAGTGCCGCCCAGCAGGGTTTGCCCACCCTGTCACAGTTAAAGGTGTAAAAAAAAGTTTTATATTTTTATATCTAGTAAAGATATCGAGGTTCTCAAGGTCTCTTTTTAAAGCTTACATCTTTTACTTTAACAATTTTGAAATAATTAATTTAAAAAAAAATTTTCAATGTTTAATTACTGCTTAGAAAGAACAAAAATTTTAATTTTTTTTCCCGTTTTGAAATTTAGTTGTATATTTAAAGATATCGAAAAAAATTCGATTTTTCATTTTTGAAAAAACAAAAAAAATTGTTATTCCTCTTTAACCTTCGCGCTACGGGACGTACACCCAAGGTGGCCAACTAATACATAATGTTGAATATCTCCTTGAATTTTGTATCAATCGAATTGCCATTTTAACTCACTGAACAAAATTTTATGTACTTTCGAAAAAAACAAAAATAAAATTTTTTTTACACTTCTTTTTGTAGATTCATAACAATTAAAAAAGTATGTACGAGAATACTGAAAATTGACCGGGTGTTTGTTTTTGTATATTGCAAAAAAATAAAAGTAAAATTATTAAACTTTTACAGTAAAATTGTTTTATATCAATAAATAAGATATATTTTGATGTTATAATACATTTTTTATTTGTTTAAACCCTTTGAAGCACAGTGGTACACCAGTGTACCACCTATTTAGTTGCAATATTTACATTTTAAATTAACATATTATGAACTTTTCTGTCGAAATTTGTCAAACCAATACTCTAAAAATATATAATCCAGAAAAAATGTCAAATTGTTAAAAATTAATAAATATTTTATTGCTAAAACACTACGAGAAAACTAATAATTTTTACTGCAAAATGTTTCAAAGTCAAAATTAAAAATTAACTAGATTCGCTTGAAAATGGTTACTCGGGGGTTTTTAGGGTCACTGATTACGAATCCGCTGTTAGTTTTTAAAAATTCAAAATGGCAGATACAATATGGCGGCTGTCAAAATAAAAAATTGATCAGATTTGCTTAAATATGCTTACTCGGGTGTTTTTAGGGTCGCTGATTACGAACCTGATGTTGGTTTTTAAAAATTCAAAATGGCGGATCCAATATGGCGGCTCTCAAAATAAAAAATAGATCGGATCTGCTTGAAACTTGTAACTCTGGGGTTTTCAGGGTCGCTGATTGCGAATATTCTTTTAGTTTTTCAAAATTTAAAATAGCGGATCCAATATGGCGGCTGTCCAAATTAAAAATTTATCGGATTTGCTTAAATATGCGCACTCGGGTGTTTTTGGGGTCGCTGATTACGAACCTGATGTTAGTTTTTAAAAATTCAAAGTGGTACAATGTAATACATCTGACACCGATTTAGAAAAAGATTTCAGCAGTGATTAACCCCTTCGCAGTCCAGCTAAAAATCGCTTGTGGTCCAAAAACGGTCCAAGAAAAAAAAGTTTCTAAAAAATGTGATTTCATTATAATTAAGGTTTTTGGAGTAGCAAAATTCAAAATTGACGTCAGTTTTTCAAAATGTAAAATGGCGGATCCACATGGCGGTCCCAAAATGGCGAATTCGAAAATTTTAAATTTTATCAGATTTGCTTGATGCTTTTTGCTGATTACAGATCTAATGTCAGATTTTCAAAATTCAAAATGGCGGATCCAATATGACGGTCAAGAAAATAAAAAATCTAATGGATTTATTTAAAACTTGTTATTCTGGGGTTTTCGAGGTCACTGATTACGAATCCGATGTCAAATTTTGAAATCCAAAATGGCGGAACTAAATTTCGATCAAATTGCATGAATCTTGAAATTATTCGCCATATTTGATTCACCATTTTAATTTTGTAAATCTGACATCATATTCGTAATCAGCTACCCCGAAAACCCCAGAGTAACAAGTTTCAAGCGAATCTGTTCCATTTTTTATTTTGAGAGCCGCCATATTGGATCCGCCATTTTGAATTTTTAAAAACTAACATAAGATTCGTAATGAGCGACCCCGAAAACCCTTATAACCGCTGTTGTAAATTAAATTCATCTGCTCTAAAAATTTGTGCTTGAAAGGGCTAAACAAATGATTGTTGTTATTTACCAACTTTCTCTAGAATGCACCTAGAAAGTTGCAGTTTTTTCCTAATTTTGCAATTTACTAAATCTTATATGATTACAGATAAAGACTAGAAATTGAAAAAAATTGAACTATTGTTTAAACAATTTTTAAACAAATTATTGATGTTTTTTACCAACTTTTCGCAGAATGCACCTAGAAAATTAAAAAATTTTTAAACAATAGTTAAATTTTTATTCTTCATCACTATTTATATAAGATTTAGTTAATTGCAAAATTAGGAAAAAACTGCAACTTTCTTGGTGCATTCTGGAAAAAGTTGGTAAATAACAACAATAATTTGTTTGAAAATTGTTAAAAAAATAGTTAAATTTTTATTTAACTATTATTCCTTATCATAAGAAAAATAAATAATCATATAAGATTTAGTAAATTGCAAAATTAGGAAAAAACTGCAACTTTCTAGGTATATTCTGGAAAAAGTTGGTAAATAATAATAATTTGTTTAAATAATTTTTTAATAATAAAACATAAATGTCATAAAACATTATTAAGATACAGTATTTGTATTAACACATAATTATATTCAAAACGTTTGATCAATTTTAATCGTTTTGGGAACATAATAGTAAAAAAGCGTTTCGACACCACGGGTGGTCGTACGGAAGTCCGCGTATACAAAAATTATTGGTAGCGCGAAGGTTAAGATGCGGGACCCCGATAAATTTTATTGGAAAATAATCTTTAGATTTCTAGAAAGTAATAAAAAAATTAGGAGAAAAAAAACGATGGGGTTTTTCAAAAAATTTGATTTTAATTTTTTTCAAAAAATAGCCGCCATTTTGTTAAATTTAAAAAGTTTGTAATTAAACTTGTGGGACTTCAAAGAACATTAAATCCGGAATAAGGCGCAAAAAATCTATTACATTATAGACAGTTGCAAGAAAGATACATCAATTTAAATTTTTTTACCGTCATTTTCTTGAAATCAGACTTCACAGTTTTAGAAATTTAAATGCGCCTAACTTCGTTAAATAATTTTTTTTGTTCAAACGGCAAAACACATGTCGTCTAAAATTGTGTGAAAATAATATATTTCCTTAGGGAAATATTATTTTGACTTACATATTTTAGCCTGTCTGAATTGAAATGAAATCAACCAGAATATAACTGAATATTTATTGACATCTACACAAATTTTATAAATTATTTCTAGTCAAATTCTATAGAATGCACTACAGTGAAAAGTAAGCATTTTTTGAGTGAGAGTGAAAAGTGAAACTTTTTTAAGTGAGAGTGAGAGAGGAAGTGAGAATTTTTTGAATGAATGTAAAAGTGACAGTGAGAATAGAGAGTGGAAATTTTTTATGTGAAAGGGAGGGTGAGAATTTTTAAAGGTGGAAGTGACAGTGAAAATTCGAGAATTTTTTAAGTGAAAGTGAAAATGAGAATTTTTAGTGAAAGTGAGAGCGAAAAGTGAGAATTTTTGAGTGAAACTGAGCGTAAAAGTGAAATTGGCAATTTTTGAGTGAAAGTGAGAGTGAAAAGTGAAAGTGAGAATTTTTTTGAGTGAAAGGGAGAGTGAAAATAAAAGTGAGAATTTTTTTTGAGTGAAAGTAAGAGTAAAAGTGAAAGTGAGAGTAAAAGTGGGAATTTTTTGAGTAAAAGTGAAAGTGAGAGCGAAAAGTGAGAATTTTTGAGTGAAAGTGAGAGTGAGAATTTTTTGAGTGAAAGTGAGAGTAAAAGTGATAATTTTTTTGGGTGAAAGTGAAAAGTTAAAGTGAGAATTTTTGGAGTGAAAGTGAGAGTTACATGAACGCTTCAATTTGACTCATATTACAAGTCTCTAGAACATCGGATTTACCCGGTACAAGAAGACTAGAGACAGGAGAGCCAACTCGCCTGCTTGTTCATAGAGAGTAGTGGTCCCGATTTTAACGGACGACTGGGCGTACTACCCCGAGGCGCACTAGACTTCTGCACATACCAACACATGCATAACTTTATAAACTCTATCTGTGTGTCTTTAGATAATGTGTGTTTGTTTTGTTTACAATTTTCTTGGTTATCTGCAAGTTCTGTGCCACTTGATTTTGAAAATACTAAATGAAATGCCCCAAAAGAGACAATGTTGCATAAATAATTCTACAAGTGGCGATAAAAATTGTAAGGAGAATTATCGTCATCTTTATTAGTTTTTATAATTTATAAATCCCTTTTAAAATCTTTGAAATATCGTAGAGCGTTAAATTTGAAAAGTTAGTTTATTGGGAAAAATTCCTTATTTGGAGGTTATGGTTAACCTCAAATACAATGCTAGAACAGAAATAAATATAATTGCAGCAATAATAAATATATAATAAATTATATATTATAATAGGAGCGATAGCAATTTATAATATAACATACCTTTTTTTATTATAAGATAAAAAATGGTTATGAAAATCCCATTACAACTTCTATTATTTAAATTAACACTCTTCATCAAGACGAATCATAATTAAAAACACTAGTGTTAAATATACTTCTCACTTTTTTTAGAAACTTTTGTATTAAAAATATTAAGTTCACTTAATATTTACACTTATTATTCAATCTGAAGGAGATAATAACAAACTTGCAGCTGCTACAGCTGTCAGATGCAATACATATATATAAAATACACACAGTTATGCATGTGTTGGGATGTGCAGAAGACTAGTGCGCCTCGGGGTAGTACGCCCAGTCGTCCGTTAAAATCGGGACCATCGGAAATACTCGAGTTGGCTCTCCTGTCTCTAGTCTTCTTGACCCGGTAGACATTTTCAAAAACAGCTAAATACGTTATTTTAGAGACTTTTATTCCCACTTTTCTAAACATCCTGACGTGATAGAAGGTTTTCGGTACCAAATTCGTATTCAGCGCACCTAATAAGAGACCTTGATTTCTATAGATGGCCTATGAAGAACACAGATGGGGTGACTCATCGTTGGGCAGTTGACTCATCAACTGTTGAGCTCGTACTCCTCGTTGGCGAGCATAGGTGATACATTTTAGGATATGAGCTCTGACTAATCGTCTTCCATCTAGATCCAATGTTGCCTCCGTATATAGGATAAGGTGAGTTGAGTTCCACCGTGAAGAAGCTTTCTATGAGCAATAGGCGAATTTTTCAGCCAAAACACTCACTTACTACCAATGTGGTATAAATATGATTTCATAATTCTTAGGTGGAAAATTAGCTTAGGAGAGAAATGTTAAAAATCTCCAAAAGAAAAGTAAACGAAAAACCTTAATTTTATTTAAACTTTAATCTAATCGACCATGCCATCTAACGCACTTTTTGAGAAAATTGTTCTTTTGATAATGTCCTTGTATTTAAATTGAGAAACCGCTTAAGATGAGAATCGTGCACCATTTATATAAGATTTAATGTTTTAATTTAATTTTTATCATTTACATTTTTACTACGTGCCACTGTAATTGTTATCGTCACTCGAATTGAAAGGAAATAAAAGATCTATTTTATTAATCCTGATATTAAAAGTGATTTTTATTTGTCTTTTCATGTTGCTTTGTGATTAAGTGTTGGTTCCTGCATACAATTATTCTAATTGTTCAAACTCACAGTATGCTTTAAAGAATTAAATCTAAAGATATTGTTGTATTTGTGTATTGTGAAACTCAAGATAAAATAAAACTGTAAAATAATAAAATTTATTATAAACATTGCAAGCGACAAAATGTAGAAAGAAAAAGGTAAAATCCAAGGTTTGCAAATAGCTGAAAATGTTTAGTTAATCTCTTAAAATAACAATCATTTTCTTCAATAAAGGTATACATAAAAAAATTTGTACTATAATCGTAATAAACCGTAATGGTACTTTCGCCTCCAGGATTAAGGGGAGAGCCTACTTTAGAAGGCTTAAAAATAGCGCTTTTTTAAGAATTTTTTTAGTAAGGAGAAAAATAACTTAGACCTCCGGGCTTTTTGAGATGTTTTTGTACATATTTAAAGCATTTGTGAAAAAGTTTTTGACATGAAATATTAAAAAATAGATAAGTTAAAATTAATTATAGTTGGCAGTGCCCACATAGACTTAAAAAACGTCAGGCACGATAGAGACCGCAATTCTTGTTTGAAACATAAAAATAAAGAAAAATTTGAAAGTTTACATATGTAGTTTCTATTTGAACTAAAAAATTCCAAAGAAATAGTGAAATTCGATAATTTTGAGTGATAAAAACAGAAAAATCATTTTTTTGAAAAAAAATAATGACTTTAACTGGTTCTCAAAATTGTTAAAAAAAATGTTTTCAAATTTTTTTTAGTTCAAATAGAAGAGGGATTAATACTGAGTAAAACAAGCCATCATTCATTAAAATCGGTCCAGGCGTTTTCTGTCAATCCTGCCCACGAGTTAGTAAATTTCGTAAAAAGTGAAATTCGAGAAAACACGCTTTAACTTTCGCGCTACCGACTAGCCACCCGGCGGGTGGCCAAGCAATTATTAATGTTATAAATCTGCTCGAATTTTGCATTAAAAAATCGCGATTTTAAGTCACTGAACAAAATTTTATCTACTTTAGAAAAATAAAAAAATAAATTTTTTTTTACATTTCCTCTAGTTTATTTATAACAATTCAACAATTGGTTGTAACCTTCAATGATTTTTAATTTAACTTTTTACACTCGACAAAAATCAACGAAAAGCTTGAAAAATAATTTAGATTGGCCTCTAAAACTTTAGGTACATATTCTTGGATGTATTTTCTAAAGATTTAAGCAAAAATAATCGATTTTATTACCATGTAAAGTAGGCTCCCCCCTTAAGCTGTAAAATCACATCTGGATGAGATCGATTTTGGAAAAAATCATAAATTGCATATCTCCCTCTTTTTCGAATAATTCTATCTTTTTTCATCCCACCACTTTTTTCTCAAATCTGCTACCTTTACACTTACTCTTAAAACATTTTGTAAAACCAGTCTGCTTTTAGCCGTTTCACCGAAACATACAAAAATTAAATGTTAAGTTTCTCTGATTCAACAGTTGTCATTATTTGTCTTCACCTTCCTACTAAAATGCATCTTCTATTAATTTAGCGGATGTGTGCAATAAATGAAGCGAACATTCAACAGTTTATTGCACCAATTATTACGCCATAACATGGTCCTTCGAGCCGGATATCAGCAATTGAAAATTTGTTCAATAAGAAGACAAGATTTCAACTACAAAGTGTAAAGTGAATTATTAAGCAAGATCATAATTATAATCGGAACGGTTAATAATCAAAATATATGGTTTTCGAAAATTGACACTGTCAAATTTTGACATTATTCAGTTAACCAAATTTGTATCAAGTGAATAAACTATTCAAGTGTGATATGTTTACGTGACTATTCATAAATACGATTGATATAAATGTGTTAAGTTATTCAAGCGCATTTTTGAAAACGCATACAGTGACCGTTTTTTGTGGTGAATTGTAAGGACATACCAACTTACTAAAACAAAGAATAGTGAAACGCATGCAGACTCGATAACTCATTATTGTATTTAACAAATCTACCAATCTAAGCAGTAGACATCACCAACAATTTTTTGAGTAACCAGAGATTCATCAGGACTGTCATCTACGTCAAAGTAAGCATTCAAATCTCGTTCCAATTACTTCCTTAATCACGCAAAGTCACATTCCTTCATGCATAACTAGGGACACGTAAAATGACTGACGTACAAGAAAAACTCAATAAATTAATAAAGTCGAGAGCGCCTTTGAAGTCTCGGTTTACACGGTTTTCGAATTATATTAACAATGAAATTAATCAAAGTGCACACGTTCAAATCAAAGTCAGGTTACCAAATATTGAAGGGATATTAACGGAATTTGAAAAATTGCTATTAGAAATTAATACCTTGTCAGAAACTGAATCAGCAGGTAAAGAATTAGATGAATTTAAAAGACTATATTTTTAAGAAATTACACGAGCGCATGAATTAATAAATGCAAACACGATTCCTCAACCCGCTCTTTCTAATACGGTTTCGTTTAAATCATCCAATCAAGGTGACACATTTTCGTCACATCATAATGATCAAAGCAATATCCGTTTGCCAAAAATTGAGTTGTTAACGTTCAACGGTTCATTCGATAAGTGGCTTGAATTTCATGATTCCTTTAAGTCAATGGTCCACCACAATCAAAAACTTGCAGATATACAAAAATTACATTACTTACGGTCATGTTTAAAGGACGAGGCTGCATCGGTGATAAGTTCGTTAGAAACATCAGCTAAGAATTATTCTCTCGCATGGGAATTATTAAACACGCGGTTCGGCAATCAGCGAATTATAATTCAAAATCATGTAAAAGCATTTATGGGTTTACCTCCCATTTTAAAAGAATGGGTAATCGATTTGCGTAAACTTCTCGATCAAATTCAAACACATTTAAGAGCATTAAAATCGCTTGGCGAGCAGGTAGATTCTTGGGACACACTATTAATTTACTTAATTACGGCTAAAATTGATCGCGTTACACACAAAGAATGGGAAAAATCTTTAACTGGTATTTTAATGCCGAAATTAGACGCATTTATACCTTTCTTAGGAAATCGATGCCATATTTTACAAGCTACAGCTTTCAATATGAACATCAATGATACTCAAAACAACCGTAACAATGCAAATGGTAAAAAATCAATTCCCAATACACAAACGAAACGACAAGTACTTACAAGTACAAACAACTCATCAAATTGTATCTTATGTCAGGGTTCACACAAGCTTTTTGCATGTGAACGATTTCGCAAACTTTCAATACCGGAAAGAGTTGCAACCGTGAAATCAAACACTTTGTGTTTTAATTGTTTAAATAAATAGGAATGACGATTGCAAGTGGCAAGGTTGTAAGAAATGCGGCAAAAAAACATAACACTTTATTACACTACGATAAAAACGAATCATCTCATAAACAAACTCAAGAAAACAATAGGGAAGAAAGGTCAAACACTGTTAATAATTCATCGTCAATAACGGCATGTAGCGCTGTTCTATCAGGTGAAATTCTTTTATCTACTGACATCATTGACATTGCAATGGGGACGGGTAATAAAAGTCAAGCGCGAATACTTTTAGATACAGGATCACAGTCCAATTTTATGACAAAGAAATTTGCTGATGCCCTAAAATTTCGATTTAAAAAGATAAACGTACCCGTTGAAGGATTAAATCAATTACAAACACGGGTTAAAGAGTCAGTTACAACAACGATTTTTTCGAAACAATCAAACTACCAAACAAAGTTAGATTTTTTAATTATCCCGCGAATTTACGATCATTTGCCAGGAAAATATATCAATAAACAAAGTGTCAATATTCCACACATTGATTGAACTAAAGTCATCCATTTCTTTAAAAACAATCACAGACAAAGATTTTTTAGAAATTTTAACTAGATATGGGTAAAGTTGGTAAAGTTGTACGCTCCTAACTATAAGCACGTGGTCGGTAATCGCTCTCTTCTTTTTTTTAAAGTTTTTACGCGACTAAAGTTGCCCTATAAAATAGTCGCCTGACCCAACCCATGCGATAAAAAAGTGTCTATACCCTTGGGGTTTGTTTTATAAATCTTATGTCAGTTTTGTGGTTTTTTCGGCATTTTTTTCTCATTATCTATGCAAGTGATATTGCCTTTTCCAAATACATTGCCCCTCCGTGATTCTGCTCTTGTTTTTTCACGCATTTAGTGTATAATCTGATTTTATATACCAACTTATGTGTACTATAACAGTGGCTATATATTCTCGAAGTTCACCCTCCAGTTTTGTGCCATTTTTATGTGATTTCTCCCTGTAATTGTGTCTTTTTACTCATACCAGTGCTACTGCTTCACCTAAATACATTTACCCTTTTGTGCTACAGCTCCTCCTAAAAACATTTTTATATAGTGTACCACTGAAAAATGCCGCCTCCGACTCAACTTGAGGTTCCAAAGGAGTCTAAATGCAGATTCTGTAAAGGAAAGGAAACTCCTACATCATGCCCTGGATGCAATGCACCCTACCACTCAAGCTGTTAAAAAAAACCACCCTCATTGATGACGTTAGATTCGCCAAGTGTTGCGGCCCTGATGCTTCTCGGCCCTCTACTCCCACAGACATATCAGCTGACAACGGCAACGACAATTTTTCTCTGTCTATACCCACTATTACTATTGAAGAGCGCTCCCCTCAAATGACCACAATGTCATTAACCTCGATGATAAACCTGTCTTAATATCATTGGAACAACTACGAACTGTCTTGAGGGAGGAATCTAATAATTTGCTAGCATCAATATCACGAGTTGAATCATCTCTATCCAACCTATATGATCAGCTGACAAAACAAAACGGTAGAGTACAAGTGTGTGAGTCATCAATCGTCAACATTTCCTGTCGCATGGCTATTCTAGAAAATAAATCAGTTAACTCTATTAAATCCATGCGTGACGAAATTCTACCTGCATGTCTTCGGGAGTTTGAAGATCGTAATTCCAGAAAAAACAATTTATTAATTTTTGGCCTTAAAAAACATGTAGCTGAAAATAATAAAAGCAACAAAACATGATTTGAATGTAGTTTTCCAAATCCTTCAACTCTTATCTCCTGATTTATTGTGACAAGACTCATTTAAAATCTCAAGGATTGGTATTTTTTCCCAGACAACCACACAACCGAGACCCCTAAAGGTGATTTTCGGAAATTCTCAACTGGCTACAACTATCAGGGAATCATTCTTTAAGAACAGGAATGTACTGCCCAAGAAGACTAGAGACAGGAGAGCCAACTCGAGAATTTTCGATGGTCCCGATTTTAATGGACGACTGGGCGTACTACTCCGAGGCGCACTAGTCTTCCGCACATCCCAACAAATGCATAACTGTGTGTATTTTATATATATGTATTACATCTGACAGCTGTAACAGCTGCAAGTTTGTTATTATCTCCTTCATATTGAATAATAAGTGTAAATATTAAGTGAACTTAATATTTTTAATACAAAAGTTTCTAAAAAAAGTGAGAAGTGTATTTAACACTAGTGTTTTTAATTATGATTCGTCTTGATTAAGAGTGTTAATTTAAATAATAAAAGTTGTAATGGGATTTTCATAACCATTTTTTATCTTATAATAAAAAAGAAAGGTATGTTATATTATAAATTGGTATCGCTCCTATTATAATATATAATTTATTATATATTATAATAATTGCTGCAATTATATTTATTTCTGTTCTAGCATTGTATTTGAGGTTAACCATAACCTCCAAATAAGGAATTTTTCCCAATAAACTAACTTTTCAAATTTAACGCTCTACGATATTTAAAAGATTTTAAAAGGGATTTATGAACTATAAAAACTAATAAAGATGACGATAATTCTCTTTACAATTTTTATCGCCACTTGTACAATTATTTATGTAACACTGTCTCTTTTGGGGCATTTCATTTAGTATTTTCAAAATCAACTGGTACAGAACTTGCAAATAACCAAGAAAATTGTAAACAAAACAAACACACATTATCTAAAGACACACAGATAGAGTTTATAAAGTTATGCATGTGTTGGGATGTGCCGAAGACTAGTGCGCCTCGGGGTAGTACGCCCAGTCGTCCGTTAAAATCGGGTCCACTGCTCTCTATGAACAAGCAGGTGAGTTGGCTCTCCTGTCTCTAGTCTTCTTGGTATTGCCACTAGAATTCAAAGCAATTGCGATTGCGCCGGACCGCACGAAATATCAACAGGCAGAGTATCAGTGTGCGAGGAGAGAACTAGAGGAGAGGACGACCAACGGCGAAGCCAACCTAGTAATTCGCTACCGCCGTGGGACCCCCACCGTAATGGAAGCCCGCCCACTTTTCCCCCAACCTTAAACCACACAACACCCATCATCTACTTCAAACCAAACTTGAGCATTTATTACCAAAATGTTCGTGGTTTGAACTCCAAAACTGACATAGTGAAGTGCTTTCCAGATTTATTTTTGTTTAATATTTTTTGCCTTACAGAAACTTGGCTTAAACCCTCTATTGATTCTAATGAATTATTTCCAGTTACCTTAAACACCTTTCGAAATGATAGGTTACATAAACGAGGAGGTGGCGTTTTGTTAGCCATTGATAGAGAATATACAGTCCAACTAATAGACTTTACTACAATACAAAAATTAAACTTAAATATTTCCAGCATTGGTGTCATTGTATCAAAATACACCTATACATTTATAGTGATCGTAAAATACAATCCCCCCGATACGTCTGTTGGACATTTTTTCTTCTGTTTTTCGACCCTTAGTGACGTAAGCGACTTATATGACTTTCAATCTTTTATTATCGGCGACTTTAACGTTCCTTCTTTTGTGGGCTGCGTATCTAATATGGTTTTTGATTCGAAATCTTTTTCTTTATTCGAGTTTTCTCAATGTTTTAATTTACCTCATTTCAACTTTCGAAAAGCGAATTTTCCTAATTTATATTTGTCCTTACTATCAGTTGAATGGTCCTTCTTAAATGAATATAATTCCGTTGATGCAACGTGTTTTGCTTTTTCACATCAACTACACGAAATATTTTTGCAAAATGTACCTTTAAAAAATAAACATCAATATATTTTTTTTTAATTTTTGCTTTTCGTTTAACTTGTTTTTTTCCTCTTGAACAGTTTAGTTTATGTTTTATTAGCTGTTCTAAAATCGACACTTATTATATCTAGTATTATTATTTTGTAACCCATTTATGGTTCTTATTAGGACTGCGGGGATGTATTTTAATAAATAAATAAATAAGTAAATAAATATGGGTCAATAAATAAATTAAAACGCGTGTTAGCATTTTGTTTGCGTTTTGCAAACAATTGTTTAAAGGATAATGTTAAATTAACAGATTCGTTAACAGTATACGAATTGAATATATCTCAAAACATTATCATTCGATTAACACAAAAACAATGCTTTGAATCCGAATTAAAATGTTTATCAAAATCAAAACCAGTATTACCGTCAAGTGATCTCAGGGCTTTAAATCCCTTTATTGACAATGAAGGATTAATCAGAGTTAACAATTAACAGAGAAACAAACAAATAACAGAGATAACAAATTCGTCTCTTTCGTATTTTGAAAAACATCCTATCGTGCTACCAAAAAATCATTTTATCACTGACCTAATTATCGATGACGTGCATAAAACACAATTACACAGTGGTACACAAGCAACCTTATACGCTGTAAGATCTAAATTTTGGCCACTTTCGGGAAAAACACAACAATAAAAATTATAAAACGGTGCGTAAAATGCTTCCGTTTAAAACCGGATAGTTATACACATATTATGGGAAATCTTCCACGCGATAGAGTAAATCAAGCTCGTCCTTTTTTGAATACAGGAATTGATTATTGTGGACCATTTTTTATTAAAGAAAAAAGTTAAGAAATCGGGTCAAAATTAAAATTTATGCTGCAATTTTTGTTTGTTTTGTGACGAAGGCATGTCACATTGAACTGGTAACTGATTTAACTGAATCATTTCCAGCGAGTTTGCGACGTTTTTTTGCGAGAAGAGGAAAATGTTTGCATATAATATTCTGACAATGCGACAAATTTTACAGGTGCAAACAATGAATTAAAACAATTATACGAATTCACAAAATCTAACAATTTTAATCAAGAAATTGCTGATTCTGTTTCAAAACAAGGTATACAATGCCACTTTTCCCCACCAAGATTTCCTCATTTTGATGGTTTATGGGAAGCTGCTGTAAAATCATTTAAGCATCATTTTTATCGAACGGTTGGGGACACATTATTCACTTACGAAGAAATCTCAACATTCGTAAACGAAATAGAAGCGATCCTTAACTCCCGTCCTATAACACCTTTGTCCTCTGATCCAAACGATTTGAATGCTTTATCTCCAGCACATTTCCTGATAGGAGATTCTTTTGCAACCCTACCAGATCAAGATCTCAACGAAATCAAGATTAACCGACTGTTGTCTTGCCAACTTGTTGGCAAGACTGGTTGTCTTGTTGTGTTGCCAAGCTGATGCTTGGCAACACATCCAATTAATCAAACAGCACTTTTGGAAGAGATGGTCTAAGGAGTATTTACACGAATTAAATACTCGTACCCCCACTGTTATGGTCATTAGGGAGAATTATGAAGGTACACCCAGGTAGCGACGGCATTGTGCGAGTCGTTACAGTTTAAACCAAGTCCGGAACATATGATCAAAGTGTGAAACTAGTTGCACCTCTACCTATCAATTAATGCACTTAAACTAATTGTAATCAGAATCATAAATAGTAGCATTATTTATATACCCCAGTACCACACAACCATGTTAATATGTATCTACAAACACTTAGTTCAAATTGGATTTTATACTGCGATTATTCATTTACTATTATGTATAACTCAGTACACACACATGTAACATCACACGAAATGTTAAATAACAGTAATTGAATTAATTGAACATGTTTGTTCAAGGTGGGCGGGATGTTCAGACTCACAGTATGCTTTAAATAATTAAATCTAAAGATATTGTTGTATTTGTGTATTGTAAAACTCAGGATAAAATAAAACTGTAAAATAATAAAACTTATTATAAACATTGCAAGCGACAAAATGTAGAAAGAAAAAGGTAAAATCCAAGGTTTGCAAATAGCTAAAAATGTTTAGTTAATCTCTTAAAATAACAACCATTTTCTTCAATAAAGGTATACATAAAAAAATTTGTACTATAATCGTAATAAACCGTAATGGTACTTTCGCTTCCAGGATTAAGCTGTAAAATCACATCTGGATGAGATCGATTTTGGAAAAACCCAAAAATCATAAATTGCATATCTCCCTCTTTTTCGAATAATTCTATCTTTTTTCATCCCACCACTTTTTTCTCAAATCTACTACCTTTACACTTACTCTTAAAATATTTTGTAAAACCAGCCTGCTTTTAGCCGTTTCACCGAAACATACAAAAATTAAATGTTAAGTTTCTCTGATTCAACAGTTGTTATTATTTGTCTTCACCTTCCTACTAAAATGCATCTTCTATTAATTTAGCGGATGTGTGCAATAAATGAAGCGAACACCTGCTAATGCCTCTTTATGTGTAATTTTGGTTGCTTACTGTTCAGCAGTCTGACAAATTTGCACATGTATAATTCAGATTACCTGAAGTCAGAATTGCTCCATCACCCACTGTTTTTTTTAAATCGAGAAAACTACCCTTAACTTCAAATTTTAAAGTAAAAAAATTGAATAACAGATTTCTCTTTAAAATAAAACAATAAATTTATCTACTTCTGCTTCAATAACTAAGAAACAATGTCAACATGGCTTAAACACCCTTTGTTTTTTATTAAATCGAAAAAACTACCCCTAAAATCGAAATGTAAAAATTCAAAATTATACCTTATATAAAAACCCACATTGGTTTTCAAAACAAGAAAATAAATTTATGTACTCTTCTTTCAACAACTTGAAAACAATGTCTAAATTGCTTCACCCCCTCTGTTTTATGTTGAAAAACCTACCCTTAAATTTACAAAATAAAAGTTTAAATTAAAAAAATTAAAAACCACATTGTTTTTTAAAATAGAACAATAAATTTATGAACTTCTCTGTCGACAACTCAAAAGCAATGTTAAAATTGATTCATCACCCTCTGTTTTTTAAATTCAAAAACCAACCCTTAAATTTGCAAAATCAAAGTTTAAAGTAAAAAAAAATTAAAAACCACATTGTTTTTCAAAACAGAACAAGAAATTTATGTTTTTGCTTACAACTTAAAAATATCTTAATTTTTTTATTGAAATTAAAGAAAACTTAACAAGATAAACTCCAATTTGTTGTTTTTCATTTTTTATACATTTTGAATTTTTACATATTGGGGGTAGTTTTTTCAATATAAAAACACAGTGCATGATGAAGTAATTTTGATATTGCTTTAAAATGTTGAAAGAGAAGTACATAAATTTATTTTGTTGCTTTAAAAACCAATGTGGGTTTTTATATTAGAATTTTGAATTTTTATATTTTAGGGGTAGTTTTTTCGATTTAATAAAAAATAAAGGATGTTTAAGCAATGTTGATATTGTTTCTGAATTATTGTAGCAGAAGTAGATAAACTTATTGTTTTGTTTTAAAGAAAAATCTATTAATCAATTTTTTTACTTTAAAATTTAAAGTTAAGGGTATTTTTCTCGATTTAAAAAAAACAGTGAGTGATGGAGCAATTCTGACTTCAGATTCGTTTTCAGAGGGCAAAATTACTATAAGATATGTATGTCTGGTTCAAAAAACAGACAACTTATTCTTTTGTGTGCCTGTGTAATGAAGCAAATGTATAAATTTTGTAAAAAAAACAATAAATTTTGCGGTTTACTGTCAAAAATGCGATAAATATTTTTACACCAATGCAACATATTATACTCATAAAGTATAAAATGATAAAAATTAATTTGTCCCGTGTACTGAGGTGCATCTCAAGATTAATTTGAAGGATCAACATTTTTCTCATCAGTGTATTGATTCTACAGAAATTGGCATGAACATTCAATCTGCTGAATTTGAGCAGCTTATGTCTGCTATTTTAAACTGTACTGCAGAAGCAAGAACACTGCGTCATGAGCAATGTATATTAAATGCTGATCTAACGGAGATTAAGTCAAAGGTTGGGTGTCTTTCTGAATTGTAGAAAAGGATGGAGGAAAATTTTTTTAAGCTCAATGATATTGCTAAGCAGATTCAAGCTTTGAATGTTAGGGTTTCAGCGGTCTCCGTGGAAAATGAGTATCTTAAAGAGCATTTAATGGTCCTTTCGAGTAAACGAGATAAGTTTGATGTGCGTCTTATGCAATCTGAGATTGCCTCTGTTTTGAATGTTCACCTCCCTTCAGTAGAAATTGCTGATATTTTTAGAATGTCTTTTAAAAATACTGTTGTAGCATCGGGTGAGCCTGCTGTGTGTGTGTTCTTCTTTTCCGAAGAATTGTGTCTACATTAATGCGTATCTGCCCGCAAATTTTTATAACTTACTTAAAATGGTTAGAAGTAAGGCGAAACTCCTGCATTAGATATATATATATATATATATATATATATATATATATATATATATATATATATATATATATATATATATATATATATATATATATATATATACTAGCGATGAATTCCGCGCTCGCTAACGCTCGCTCGGATACTATTGTACTGTTGATTTTTTAATTACTAATATATGTTGTATAGCACTATACTTTTAGGAAATTATTAATTTTAATTAATGAATTTTTTTTATTAATTTTATTAAAATTATTAATTTATATATTTAAGTTTTATAAAACAAAAAATAATAATAATACATTAAAATAGAATTGATATATATTATAAATACGTAATTATTGTCATTTCAAATTGTCATTTACAAAAAATATTAAATTGTTCATTTATTAAATTAAATTAAAAAATGTTGTTTTTCATTTCTTGTTGAAAAAATTGATATCAAGAATTTTTAAATTTTTAATGTGATAACACAATTTTATAATTAATAATTTAAAAAAGAATAATTTGAAATAGTATTATAAGTTGAAATTGTTTTGTACAATTTATAAACAAAGTTGATTAGATTTGAAGAATTTAAAATACATATTAAATTATGAAACATTTATTTGAATAATAATCCTTTTGTTACTTTTAGGACATTAAACAATTTCTATAGTTGTTTTAAAGAATTAATATTTTAATAATATATAATACCCAAATAGTACGTAATTATAAATTTTTTTTTAACTTATTTTTTAATTATAATTTTTTTATTTATAGTAAATTTTTATTTTATTATTTTATTTCTGCAAAGTATAAAAACATTGTAGTATCCATTATATTAAAATCTTTGAATGTCGAACTAATGAGTAAGTAGCTGAGCAGTATTTTGTTTTGAAAAGTTTTTTTCGAAATAAAGTGAACTTGAAAAGATAAAAATGATAAATATTAGTTGTTCCTAATTTCTCTCAACGCAGTTGTGCTATGACAGTCAAAAGTTGTGCAAGTTAAAACAAATCTACGAGAGAAGTGTTTTAGCATCAAAATTTTATTGATTTCTCATTTAATATAACCATATTATTTCAAGTAAGTTTTTATTTAAAAAAAAATTAAATAATGTAATTAATAAACTGTAATTGTAATTGTAATTAATAATTTTCAATAAGTCCTTTTTAGGACTTATTATTCATTCGGCGACCCAAAAAACCCCTGAGTAACAATATTCAGATGATTTTATTAATTTTTAATTAATATTTTTCTGCTATATTGAACCTAGCATTTTAATTTTTTAAATTATTACCTTGGATTCGTATTCAGCTACCTTAAAAGCTCCACGTAACAATATTTAGCTGATTTTAGCAATTTCAAAAAAAAATCTTCCCCATATTGAATCCGCCATTTTGAATTTCTAAATTATGACCTTGTATTCGCATTCAGCTTCCCAATGAAACCCCGGGTAACAATAATCAGTTCAATTTATATAAACTTATTGAATTTGAAAAATTATTCCGATATCCAAATAGCCAAATTTAAAATGATATCCATTATACGTCCCAGGGATATTTAAATATATTATTTTTTTTAATTTAGTTAGTAAATTTAATTATTAAGGGTAATTAACTAATTTTAAAAAAATTAGGTAAAAAAATTCCTATAAAAAGGTTATTTTTTAAAATTTAGTTAGTAAATTTAATTATTGAGTTATTATTTAATTATTTTTAATTATTATAATTTTAACATCTGTCAAAATTTTTTTATTTTCTGAGTTAAAATTTTGACAGATATTAAAATTTTAACCTAGTAACTCACGTGAAAATGTTCTCGGGAATCGGTCCCGGAAAATTACCGAGAGTCACTACCGGAAAATTCCTGGTACTTACTCCCGAGAAATTCCCGGTAAAATCTTTTGACATTTGTCTCCATATTTCTCAGAGAATTTAACCTCAAGAATAAAAATATACCACTATAAAATCTTCAGGATCGTATTCGTGATTGAAATGACTTTTTGTTTATTATAATAGTCACGTTAAGCATACAAATTGAAAATCTACTATCAACATATTCAATGGATTTCGACACTTAAGTGAGAAAAATTAATGGACACCATAACAAAAGGGTTTAAGCACCAATTTTTTAAATTAGGATTTTCCCATTTAAGAAATAAGTAACTATTTACACATTTCCATTAAAAAGTTTCTATTTTATTGAGTTTTTAAACAGTTTTCAATGAAAATTAGAATTATAAAATAACCTTAATTTTTTATAAAATTGTAATATCAAAAATTGTTTTAACTTTGAATTATTGTTATTATTTACATGAATATAACAATTCAATTCGAGAATTTGTGTATTGCTTAATCTAGAAGAAAAATTTCATTGGTAAAAATTAACGATTTAACGAATTTAATTTTAATTTAATGATATTTTTTATTTTAAAAAATATACCCTTTTTCATGTAAAAAGTATGCATGTTTATAAGAAAAAAGTAATAGTTGGTTAGGATGCTACTGCGCATGGTCAGACGAAGAACGAAACCAACAAGGAATTAATATAATATAATAATAAGGATAAGGATAGATATGTATGGTGTAGAGAAAAAACTATCTTTGTCAGAAGGAGTGATAAAGAGAATATAATAAGAATCAACTTTGTTAGTGACTTGGATTTCTTGCAGGAATGACTATCTCCGGTTTCTTCTGCATCTTTGTCTTTGCAATGTGCATCATTTTCTGCTGATTGTAACGTAAAATCTCCTTGTGACAGTGCGTCATGAAAAGTTGTCTATATTAATATATTTAGGTTTTAGCAATCATAACCAGCATTTGCAGTCTATATGTTGAAGCGAAAAGTGGGACCTAAATTTTGACTGCGGTCTGTTGTCATAACAATTACATCAATAAAAATGAATGTATAAAGCAGTTTTTAAAAACAAATTACTATAATAAAACTTTTTCAATTTGGTAAGAAAATTACCGATTTTTCCTAATTAAATTAGATTTCCGGCTATTTATCGGTTTCCCCGCGCAATTTAAAAGTATTATAGTAGAAACTAAAACCCGTCAAAGACTGGTACTGGTATATAACATATTTTTTTATGCAACGCAGGTCCGTTATGGGCACTTTACGCCACCTATTTACATACCAATAAGCTCGCGTTTGTAGCTCAGTCCATTGTTTTCAACATAGATACTATGTTTTATGGTCCTAGGACTTTAAAATTCATAATGTACCTGTAAACTGACCTATAAAGCCTTTTCGACAGCCAGCAAGAACGATAACTGCTGCCTTCTCTAGCTTTACTCGCGTACTCAGTACTCCTACGTCACACATCATAACCTAACTTTAAACCACATTTCAAAACGCAGAAGACGCTGAACATCGCCATCGAATCGCACTTAAAAATATAATTTTCTTTAATTTTAATTGTCAAAATCAGTGAAAGTTTACAAAATGAGTAATCCCGAAGAAGAAATTTTGCCAGAGAAAGTGCGTGAAGCAGCGAATGAAGCGGTACACAATTTGCTGCCTGAAAAATCGAAATTCAATTACGAAATTTATTATCAAAAATTTCTCGATTGGAAAAAGGCACAGGGAGTTAGTTCATCAAGCGAAAAAAAATTATTGGCTTATTTTAACGAAATAAATATCAAGTATAAACCTTCAACGCTTTGGAGTTACCATTCTATGTTAAAAAAGATGTTCCTTGTTAAAGAATAAGTCGACATCAACAATTATCATCTTCTAAATGCGTTTTTAAAAAATAAATCGTCAGGATTCATAAGCAAGAAATATAAAGTTTTAACATCGGAAGAAGTACAGAAATTTTTGACTAAAGCACCGGACCACGTCTATCTTGCAACAAAAGTAAAATTTTAAATGTCATTTTATTTTATTGCAATTTCATTAACCATTTTTATAAATAATTTTTACTTTGAATATTTAATTTTAACATGTGACGCGAATTTTTGTAACTAAATTTATTACTTAGTATATTGCTTTATACACAGGTTGCTTTCATTTTTGGAGTCTTTGGAGCTTGCCGAGGCCAAGAACTTGTTAACGTCAAAATTCAAGACATTACGAAACAAGGTAATTTGCTAGTGGTCAATCTTCCCGATACGAAAAACAAAAAGCCTCGAAAATTCGTCATTGACGAAGAATTCTCTGAAACTGTACGGAAATACGAAGCTTTCCGTCCTCCTACAGCAACAACAGATAGATTCTTCATAAACTATCAGCAGGGTAAATGTACCACACAAGTTATCGGGAAGCATAAATTTCAGGTTACGCCAAAATCAATTGCAACTTATTTAAATTTGCAAGAACCTGACACCTATATGGGTCACGCCTTTCGACGTACCTCTGCTACAATCTTCGCCGATTCGGGAGCTGGTTTCACTTCAAAAAACAAACATTTGATAAATCTTCAAGCGCATCGACCAGTCTTGGCTTCACCTCAGCAAAAAACATATTTCATGAGTCTCAACAGGAATCTTCCTCAAAGCGACAAAAAACAACTAATAACGATGTCGTTTCTGGTTTAAATGTTAACACATCGAAATCAGAAACTAATAAAATCTCCCCTGATAAAATGTTTTATCTCAAATAAATCTCAACTTATTAAAATCTGAAACTATTAATCTTTTACCAGAAAAAGGACAAATAATTTTTAACAACTGCTCTTTTACAGTTCATAATTTTAATACAAAATAAAATTTTTTTTAAATTTCTATCGCAATATCGTCACTGCCAAAGAATATACAGTATCTTTAATTACCGTTATAAACTTTATTTCAAATTTCAGTGACTGAGAAAAAAGTATTATATTCATAATCTTCTCCTAAGTTTTACTTATTGTTAAGAAAACTAATGTGATTTTATCTTAAAATAAATAATATTCGTGTTGAATAATTACAAATTTTAAAACGACGTATTCAACAAGCATAATAATATTTTGTAATGTTTAATAAAAATAATTTATGACCACTTTCCTTTGACTTTGTTTATATATCTCTCATTTGCGTATACGCTATTTTGTTTATTTATCTTTCTAAAAAAAGTTGCGTCAAAAACTCTACTGAAAACATTACTTTTAGAGTTAATTTATTATTGCATTTAAATTCTCATTAAGTTTTAGATGTAAACAAAGCCAGCCTCCTTGTGGGGCACACTAAAGGTTTTGCAACATTAATAATTAGATAAATTGTTTAAATTTTGCTGATTATTAAAAATTTATCTTTTGAGTTGACCCCCGCGCGATCAAACAGCTGAGTACGCTTTAATGTATATCGGTGGTTGTTTGTCTGTAACAAAGTGTCTTGGTCAATGGATTTTTATACACATTTTATATTTCACACTCGATAATATTTACGCCCATAACTTAGCGTTGCATAAAATATCGTGTGTGCCATGGATCGTACGTCTTTATGGATCTCGCATGTTTGCAAGACTCGTCTTCGGCTCGCGCGAGTCTACGACTCGTCATGCAAACATCGCTCGGTCCATAAAGACACATGTACAGTCCTTGATACACAATATACTATAATAACGTATTTTATTAAAAAAGAGTTTTTTCATAAAATAAATCAATTTTTGTAGCCATCTACAGATTTATTTGTGGCTAAAACTAAAAATCAAGTATATTTAAATTTGTTTAAAAAAATAAACCGAGTGAAATTTAGACAAAGCCGGGAATTTTGTTAATAGAACATAGACACCCTGCTTAAGATTTGTCTATACATTGCTCAAAACATCTTTTGAAGTTTAATCAAAAAGTTAAATAACGTAACTTTTAACCATGTAAGCTTTACCCAGTAGCATAATGATAGAATCGTATCACAGATGACTTACAATTCTAGATATCCTGCAATATTATTTTTTTCATAAAATATTTATCATCATCAAATCAATTTATAAATTGAAGGCGAATTTGAGAAGGCACAATTTTGACGTTAGTAATGATGAAAATAACAATTAAAATAAAAATATTTAAAGTCTAACGGCCTTTATTTGTTTTCTATTGATAATTTAATTTTAATTAGTATTATGCTTTTTTTTAAGTACAAAATTGTACAAAAGGATCTAGAGCCCGTTTATGATGAAAATAAAATTGTAAAACATATCCATTTTTTATTATACAGAGTTTAAAAGCAATTTTTTCAAGTAATCTTTGAAAATGTGCAATTTTTAAAATTTTTTGAAAAAATTTTTATACTTAAATGTAATATTTAAACAATGTACAAAGACATAGTTCAAACTATTACATTGCTTAATTCAACTTTTAAAATTAAAAGACAAGAAACAGAAATCGTAATTAAATATTATAATAATTCATTCACAAAATTCACTAACACATGTTACTACTCATATGAATGAAATAGTTAAATGAATCAACGAACTATGTCTTCGTGACAATTGTTAAACCATGAATAAAAAGATGATTCATGATTAAGAAGGATGATAGAAGAGCAAATGCAACTTTATAAAAATATTTTAATACTTAATTATTTAGTCAATATAAATAACTTTCAAACATTGTTAATTATCGTTTATTATAAGACCAATAAGGTAAATTCCTTTAGATTGATTGAATCGAAAATTAATCGATAATCAGCAATCGATTGTCAATTAATCGATAATCGATTGTCAATTCGATTAGTAGAATAAAAACGCGTATCAATGTTTGAATTCAATAAATGTCAAATCAAGTATTGATCATAAGTTTGAATAATAGATAGATAGAAACTAGAATAAAATGCAAAAAATCATATTACATCTTTATGTCCTCAATGCTCTTTTGGCTAAAAACGTGACAAATGCTCTTTTAGCTAGAAACGTGTTACATGTTCTTTTGGCTAGAAACGTGTTTTTTGCTAATTTTCCCACACGATGTATAGACCAAAAGTCCTATATAAACCTGTGCAAAATCAAGAGCGATTGTCAAAAGTTTCGGTGTAGTTCAGTGTGAACAGTATCATTGTAGAGCGACCCTTTGGTTTAAACACGAGTTATTGTGTTCTTTCCGTAAAAAGGTGAAGGTTAGACTATTTATCACTTAGAAATAAGTTTTTTTCCCGTAAAAAGGTGCAAGACAATAATTTAACACTTAGAAAACGTGAAACTGTTAATTTGTAGCAAAACTCTTACAAATTTGTGAAAGTTACATAAGTGTAACATAACAAACTTTAAGTTTAATTCACTTGAAACGAAATCAATCAAGATCCTAAATATAACGACTTTGTTGTACTTTATCAACAAATATTGTGTAATAAACTTAAGTATCAAATTGTAATAATTGCAATTGTTGTAATTTTAATTAACATTATTAACAATAAATTTATAAAAGGAATATTATTCTTGTTTTTAAAGCAAAACCCATAGTTTTGACAAGTGATCACGATCCTACAATAAAAATAAAGATCAGCCCTTACCAACCTGATTAATCATCTAATTGGTTTTTAAACCCAATTTAAATACATAATTAAAATTGTTTAAAAGCCGTGCACTTGCTCGGAACGTAACAGAGAGATTAAGAAAAACAAACAAATATAATTTTGAAATAATTTTTGCCTATGTTTGTTCTATTTTTGTCGACATTTTATAAGCTTTATTCATAAAAAACTACTACATATGAAAATATTTTAATAAAAATACATTAAATTTCTTGAAAATAATCAACTTCTATTGAAATTAATTATCGTATTTGGAAAATTTAAATAAAAAGACTAATTGACAAATAACAAATATATCTGTTAATTTACCGATTTTACAGAATTCAATTAATATTAAAAAGTGATTTTCTTGAAATAATGACAAATGCACTTAAGCTGTTATATTCAATAATGTTATGCAATAATTCTAACAATAAATAAAAATACTTTGTATTACAAACTGACAAAATTTTCGGCTTGTTTTATACGAGATTTAAGGTTTTCTCAATATTTTTTGGAGCGAGGTTTGCCTGACATGTATTAAAACACGGGAGGTGTTTCAAGCACTGTAAATTTTCCAATGACTCATTGATAACTTTTCTGCCTTTTTCCTAACTTGTAAGTTTTTGTTGATCAGTAGCCACCATGAGTTTATAAAGTCTGAATGGTTTCTAAAGGAAATTTGAGAAATACTTTCCAATTTTTCGTGACGAGTAAACTTTGTGACATAAAAGGTAAACATTGATTATGAAAAACCAATATTAAAAGTAATTAAAAATAATTATGAGAAATTAAGAAAAATAAACAAATATAATTTTAACATTCTATGACTATCCCAAGTTTCCCGAACAATAAATAACAAATATGTCTATGAGTTGAAATTTCATACGTCTCTTCCCTTAAATAAATATTAATTAATCATATCTGTATACTTCTTTATTACACAACAACCATATAGCTATGTCAAGATGCTTCTCGGGAGTCACGGTAAGTTGTGCAGCATTATTCCCACCCTTGAATGATGGGGTGAGAGTCTATTAAAAAATTGTGCGTTGTATTTATTTCATAAAGCTAAAAAAAACACAAAAATTATAATAGCTGATTAATACAACTTCTTTCTTACAAAAAAATGTTATTCTTTGCAATCAATGACGATTGCCGAAGAAAAATTACAAGAAACAAATTTATTCCAAAAAATTTTTTGTTGAACCAAAAATTGTTACTAAGCAGTGATTATGGATCTCTTGTGAATTTTATTTGTGGCTTTAATTGTTGACAGTTTTTAATAAAAAAAGCCAAAAAAATTTTTAAATGCATTCATAAACCAATAATTATTAAATTATTTTTAAAGGTTATCATAAAACAATTACAATTATCCAAATGAAATTATAAAATTCGACGTAACCACATTCAGCCGCAAAAAATATTTTAATGATTACAATTACCTGATTTCGAATATAGAGGAATTACATTCCCAAAAAACCTAAAATCTTTTAATGAGTCTCTTTTATTTTTAAGACCTCCAGAATTTCCTTAATGTCATTATCATCGGTGAAGACTATGTTCACAATAGCATTCAGGACAACTGGACTTATTAGCAACACAAAAGTTTTCAGCCATGCTTTTTAAAAAAAGTTCAAATACTTTTAAAAAATTACGATTATTGTTCACATTCTGAACGCAAAGTCTAAAGAAACCGAGGGTCGAGCCAAAGCAAAAGTATGGTCTGAACATAGCCAATATAAAATACGACCAAAGGTTACTATCAGAGCTGCCAGGTGGAAATTTTGGAAGTTTTAGTTTACAAGGCATTGTAAATAAGAACACAAATGTCCACCAATTATAATATAAGCGCAAGGCATGCGCATTAGCGTTTGGTGAGGGTACCTGGCAGCTCTGGTTACTATAGAGCAATTTCATAGTAACTGATCATAGAAATTTTCTTCTACTATGGGATTTGGATGAAACTGTGCTTTATTGTTTTCTTGTATACCACTAACAAAATAGTGAAACTTTTTTGAATAAATATTCATAAACATTAGAGATATACAACATTGAAATTTTTCAGCTTTTTTTCTTTGAAATCGCATAACTTGTTTTCAGCAAAAGATTTTTAGGTCAATTATTTTTTAAATTGTCAATAAAAAAACACACTTTCATCTAAAAAAATTTCGAAAGAAAATTTATTTAATATTTTATTCATATTAGAGAAATAAACATTTATTTTCGATTATTGAAAAAACTCCACTTTTATTTTAGTTAATTATTTTTGTACATACTTACCTCTACACGGAGAGAGATTCTGTATTAATATTTGTTAAAATTGGTAATACAATTTAATAATTTTTTTTTCATTTTAGGGAAATCGTGTTTTATATTAAAAATTAATATTGTGCATATTAGTAGGCAGCTCTTAATATATTTTAGAAAAATTAGGAAAAGAATTATAATCTTTAAAACTGACTATATGCTGAGTCAAAATTTTGTTGAGAATTATAATTATTTTTAATACAATTTTAATAAAATTTTTAGTAGAAATTTTATTAATTTCAATAATTTATCAAAATTCAATTGTTTTATCAGGATTTTATTGCTGAGGATCCATGGTCAACTTATTTAGAGCTTTTAAGGGGATCCCACTTACCGACAATGTAGATCTAAAATGATTAAAAATCTGCAACGACCGTTTCTTGGAAAATATAAGATATGACATTATAAATTTAGGTAATTCTTTTTTCAACATAAATACACAGGATGAGTATTTTGTTTTTTGTAATTATTTAGAAAACTGTATTTTTAGAAAGTTAAATATGAACAGTTTCAAACATCCCAAACGGCAACGACCTTTTCTTGAAAACAACAAAACAAAATAATTTTTCCATGTGAGTAACTAAATTTTAATAAAAATACACCTAATAAAATTCATTATATATAAAGTGTCACGTCATCGCGACGTATTTGTTTTGATATTTGTAAATCTGGAATGTGAATCCTCCCTTTTTTCTTGTAACCCAAACAAATCGATCCAATTGTCAGACACCTGAACGACCTTTAATATATAGGGTCATCCACGATTGTCGCCCTTCTACCAGGTGGTTCACCTGTCTAAAACAAGGGTCAAACACGCGCGCCTAATTTAATCGATAAATTAAAATTGACCCAAAGGTTATAAAAGTGGGTGGCATTATCATTTCTTTCCATTGGAAGCCAAGGTATAAAAGGTGCCACCCTCGCCAAATTCGGTAGTCCAGGAAATCCCGCCAACTTAACTAGACCAGGAAACGCCTTCAACTTCACTAGTCTACAAGTCACCCTCGAATTATCAAATCTACGTTCTTCGCGTCAGTCTAAAAATCGCCACCAAGTTAACAAGTCGTGTTCTATCCCCGTGTGCCTTCTTCGTATAAGTCAAACAACCGCTACCAAGTTAACTAAGTCAAATTCATTCAAGAAGAATATTTCTACTACGAGGCACATTTCTAAATTTCTGAAGACTGCATTATATCGACATCGATTTTATATAAATAATTTGGTCACTCCTAAGCTGAGGGGTGCATACCTAATTTACATTCGACACCTGGACTCCGGACCGTACGTTTTGCTGGCCCGAAAACAATTCAAATGGAAAATATTGCATTCTCTGTTTCCGCTAGACAACGTCATTTCTTTGACTTCATTGTGAAGGTGGTTTTCACATCTTGGGTCTACGATAATAAGAATAATTTTAAAAGGTAAGTAACTAATATTCTAAAATTTGTCCCTATTTAAATTCTCGATTTCTTCTACAAGTGATAATTTTGTTTCAGTGTCCTTGATGACATCTGGATCTACTCTTTCTCTCTGTTTCTAATTGTAAAGGATTCGAATAAATATTCTAGTAATTTAATTTAAATTAACCAGTTACTATTTTTTAAAACCTGTCCCTTAAAATCAGAGCTTTAGGCTCTGTGAATAAATCAGGTTGAATCACCGATGCCGGCCGAATTAAATATGTAAATTATGATTATGTTTAGTTTCAATACTTTGAGACGTAACAAAAGTCAACAATAGAAAACTTTAATTTATGTAAACTGTTTTGTATAGCAATTTTCTATAAGAAGAACACATGTGACAGTTGTTTAGTGGTACATAGAACCAAAAGATGGCACCAAAGGGAAAAAAATGTCAAATTTTAATTGTTTTTAACTTTAAATTAACAATAATGAAATATAATTACTTTTTTGTGAGTAGGAATTCATTAGCAATGAAAAATACACAATGTGAGTTATTTATTTTGTTCAAATTGTTAAAGAAAAATTATTGTCAGTAAATTAACTATCATGTGCCACCGAACAGCTGTCACTTACACACTTTACGAAAATTTTTTTTATTTATTTCTGAATAGCAAGTGAGTCTCATCCTTTGTATTTTCCTACAAAATTAAATTTTCCAAATGGAAAAATGATTTTGCTTTGTTGCTTTCGAGAAAAGGTTGTTGCAGTTTGATCTGTATTCAAAGACCTGTTCTAGAAAAATTGTTTATATTTAACTTTCTAAAAATATAGTTTTCTAAATAATTACAAGAAACAAAATACTCATCCTATGTATTTATGTTAAAAAATGAATTGCCAAAATTTATAATGTTATAATATCTTATATTTTCCAAGAAACGGTTGAACGTGATTTTTAAATTCGAATTTATTCCGCGTCGAATTCATTCATTTCGTTTTCCATACATTTAATATATCTATATACAGTACCGGCCAGAATTGTCAGTCCACTTACAAAATTCGTATTAAAAACATGCCTCTCGTTTTTTGATAATATTTCAGTTAAAAATAAGTCTAGAAAAATTTAAAAATAACCATTGGAAAGCTTATAAAATTTCGCGTGAAATGAGCTAAAGTCCAAAACTATTCGTTAAATAGAAACTGAGTTAGAGAGTGAGAAATATCGTCTAATTTTCTGATTATTGAAAATTCTGTTATCCAACTTCAAGTTCAGGATTGCTCTAAACGAGGTTAAAAAAAATTCAAATTCACATACAATAAAGCTTGAAATCTCCTCTTTAAAAGTAGACTAAGTAGCTTAAAAAATATTAAGTGGTTTAAAAGATATTGGAGATTATAAAAAGATTTGCACGATTGACAAGCAAACCATCATTCAAGCAAAACAGTCACATCGCGCCTCATAGCCAGGGCCGAATAGGACGCTTTATCAAAAACGGGCCCCATTATTATAATTAATTATTAATTATTAATTATTAATTATTAAATATTAAATATTAATTACTAATTATTAATTATTAATTATTAATTATTAATTATTAATTATTAATTATTAATTATTAATTATTAATTATTAATTATTAATTATTAATTCTTAATTATTAATTATTAATTATTAATTATTAATTATTAATTATTAATTATTAATTATTAATTATTAATTATTAATTATTAATTATTAATTATTAATTATTAATTATTAATTATTTCCGTGCCCGGATGGAATTTCGGTTTCACCGGGGCGCATGGAACTTGTTCTATGCGTGGGGTTGCTGGTCCTCTATCGGACGCGTGCCAGGTCGCGGATAGGTAAACGCTTCCTATTTCTTTCGAGGAATAGGTGGTATCGAGGAAATCAAATACTCGACGCGGACCAAAACCAGCAAAAAAGGAAACATCCATCATGAGCGATTGTAAAAACATGGAAGAGTACCTGCGGGGTAATGCTTCTGCTAAATCCCTCACTGGTTCCGATCGTCAAGCGCTTTCGAGCGTGCGGGCGGTGGCCAGTGGCCCAAGGATGCAGGAGGGCAACAACGCATTGGAGGTGCTACAGATCATCGTGGACAAGGTGGAGAGAAGAGGAAGCACGAGCAGCGTGACCAGTTAAGCCATCTGCATTTCTGTCTTCAGTAATGCTTCTGCGATTGACATTGCCAGCTGCAATGAAGATCGGGATGAATGCATTAAGCTGCGGAAGGAAGAGGCAGCAAGCATTCAAAAAATGGAGGAAGAGATCAGCAAGATGCTGAAATCCTGTGAGGTCCAGAAGAATGTCAACATGACGATCAAGGATGGACTGAGAAGTCTGACGTCGCTCATTCGGGATGTGAAGGAAAAGCACGCAGCAGCCGCCAGAAAAGATGAGAAATTCTACCAAGGATTAACTTGGTCAGAAGAAGCACGGCAAGACCGAAGGACGAGACGTGACCGTTTCAACGCAGCAATGCTAAGAAACGTTGTCTTAAATGCTCAGAAGCGGAAGAGAAGCGATCCTGAGCTTACGAAGGATCCAAAAAGGAAGAAGAAGGAGAGACCATCCAAAAAGACTGCAGGCAAGGGGACCAAAACGGTACCAAAGCCAGTTCCAGAAAAGAAGGGAAGAGCCAAAGCCATCGTCAAAGTGTCCGAAGGAAATACTTTCGCTGACATGCTGGCGAAAGTTCGAAGAGAAGCTGACCTGGAGGCCAGCCAGACAAGGGTTGTGGGAGCTTTACCCACAAAAAAGGGAGACCTTCTCATTAAAATTGGAAGGTCTTCAAACAAGAAGCTGTTCACCGAGGAGGTGACTAAGGTGATCGGTGACCTGGGTAAGGTGCAGATGGCGGACCGGCAAACTACGCTGGAAATCCGCGATATGGACAGCCTTACTGAGAAAGAAGACGTCTTGGGTGCCTTGGAGCAAGTTTCTACAGTACCAGCAGGAAGCAGACGGTCCTCGGACCAAATAAGCGAGGTATGAAGCTCGCTGTCGTGGTCACCACCCAGGAGGACGCTGCCAGATTGGAGAAGATGGGGCACATTAAAATCGGTTTTGTGTCCTGCAGAATTAGCAGGAGAGTGATGGTCACAAGGTGTCACAAGTGCCTTGACTTTGGCCATATAGGCAGAGATTGACAAGGATTAGATAGGTCAGCTGCGTGCTTCAAGTGCGGAGAAGCTGGCCATAAAGGAGCAGATTGTAAGAAGAGCTCATGCTGCTTCTTATGCCAGGCGAAGTTCGGCGAGAAGGAGGACATCCAACACGTCGCCAGATCAGGTCGGTGCAGGGTCTTCAGGACTGCCTTAGAGGAAGCTAAGAAGACCCTGTCAAGAACAAGAAGGAAATAGGCCAGAACAAGAGCGTCACGGAAGAGTCGCGTCAGCGACTAAACGGGACCTCCATCTACGAAGTCTGAAGCCACTAGGTAGTTCCGTAGGTGGGCAGAAGGTTCGAAATCCAGGGGAAGCTAGAAGAGGTTTTAGTCGGTATTGTGACTGCCGTAAAAAGCAGGTATGTGAGGTTTCTTTTTTTTCCTTGCATTTTGTGCCAGACCGACATACCCCAGGCAAGTGGGATCTTCCTGGGCATGCGTAAATGCATTTCCTCTTCACCCCCGTGAATAAAAAAAAATTATTAATTATTAATTAAATGAGATTCTTTAAATAAAACTGTAATTTGAACACATTTTATAGTTTTTTTATTAGAAATTATTATTTTAAATTTAATTTAATTAACATTAAATAATTTTTCAAAATTATAAATTATCAATATTATAAATTGATAAATTTCTCTAAATTAAGAATAAATTAGTTAACTAGAATTTTAGTAAATTAAAAATTAAATATATTTAATAATTAATAATTAATAATTAATAATTAATAATTAATAATTAATAATTAATAATTAATAATTAATAATTAATAATTAATAATTAATAATTAATAATTAATAATTAATAATTAATAATTAATAATTAATAATTAATTATTAATAATTAATTAATAATAATTAATAATTAATAATTAATAATTAATAATTAATAATTAGTAATTAATATTTAATATTTGATAATTAATAATTAATAATTAATAATTAATAATTAATAATTAATAATTAATAATTAATAATTAATAATTAATTATTAATAATTAATAATTAATAATTAATAATTAATAATTAATAATTCATAATTCATAATTAATTATAATAATGGGGCCCGTTTTTGATAAAACGTCCTATTCGGCCCTGGCTATGAGGCGCGATGTGACAGTTTTGCTTGAATGATGGTTTGCTTGTCAATCGTGCAGACCTTTTTAAAATCTTCAATATCTTTTAAACCACGTAATATTTTTTAAGCTACTTAGTCTACTTTTAAAGAGAAGACTTCAAGCTTTATTATATGTGAATTTGAATTTTTTTTAACCTCGTTTAGAGCAATCCTGAACTTGAAGTTGGATAACAGAATTTTCAAAAATCAGAAAATTAGACGACATTTCTCACACTCTAACTCAGTTTCTATTTAACGAATAGTTTTGGACTTTAGCTCATTTCACGCGAAATTTTATAAGCTTTCCAATGGTTATTTTTAAATTTTTCTAGACTTATTTTTAACTGAAATATTATCAAAAAACGAGAGGCATGTTTTTAATACGAATTTTGTAAGTGGACTGACAATTCTGGCCGGTACTGTATATTGCTGTGCTCACTGCCTGGCTGGCGAGAGAGATGTACCGATGGCGCATTCACTGCCGCACATGACGTAGGTCGCTCTTACCTCTCGTCATACCTGAGGAGAACCAGCGATCTATAATTCTTGGTTGCACATTTCGATTCACTTAGTCTGCCTACGACCGGACTCGGGGCTTGCTCCGAGGCCGACCGACAGCAGCTCACAGTCCTTTCCTACCCTCGATCTATTTCTTGGACAGAGAGGAGCTAATCTTGGCCAAGGGATGATTTCCTTCGGTAGAGCTGGAGAACATGAGGAGCTAATCTGTTCACCGGCTCTCCAAAATTCCTAGAAGGAGATGTATAGAGACTTCGGGAGCTAACGAGTCTCTGTAACACCCTTCGCTTTCTCAATAATTTTTACCTGGTTCAAGGTAGACCGTGTGGAGCTCCACCGTGTATGCTTTGTACTCTTTCCACCTTAGTCTCAACTGAACGTGGGGCGCTAACCCGGGACGTTGAGACATCCATATTATTTTTACCATCCTTTACACACATACATTTACATAATTTTCCCCTGTTGAACTGAGGAGCTAATCGTTCAACAGATATGACACATACACCTGGACAACTTGGCCTTGAGGAGCTAATCAGGTCAGGATGTCCAGAACATACATGAATCATTACACTAATTTCGCGACGGGCAAGAATATCGACCGTAGTTCGATATCTAGTTCTTTTCGGTAATTTCTTAAATTCCGACCTAGCGTGCACGACCCTAGTTTCCGTCCGCGCGCGTAATTGGGTGTTAATTTCTAGAATCAACCCAGTAATTTTCAGTGTCATGAAATTGTAATTTTTATTGTAAAATAACGGGGTAAATTTTATTACAGTCCGAACGAGATCGAGAACTGCAAGGAATGAGTCGGGTGTGAAAGAGAGTAATGTCGGACGCGCCTAAATTTTCTATTTTTGTTATTATTAAATTTTCATTTGTTTAAATATTTTATTTTTATTAATTGTAATTTAATTCTCAATTCTAGTTTATTATTTAATTTTTATAATTCCTTCTTTATTAATTTTTCTTTGCATTGTATCGAGTCAGTTTTATTATTTTATATTTTTATTGTAATTTTATGGTTTAATTTAATTTGTTAATTATTAATTTTGTTATCATTTTATTTTTATTTTGTTAATATATTTACTTTCGAAGGTTTAAAATTATGTTTTATTATTTTGGTTTTACCCTGTCACAAATTTCTCTTAATTTAGAATATAATATAAATGGCGCTTGCGTCACAGTAAATTGATAGAATTTACAATTCTAGAGACCCGGACCCCATCCGGCGAGCAAATCCTTATTGGCAAAAATTAAGATCATTACAAATTCAAGAGAAATTTTCTGTCCACTTGGACATTAATGGGATAAGGTCGCTAATCAGGAATATATTATCAGAGCTTTTAAATTCCAACCATAAGACTTAATATTTTCAAACTTATGAATAGTATATACTAATAATATTTATTTTTAGCTTGTATATTTACCAATAAACATTTTCATCAGATTCAGTAATATTAAATATTAGATCCGCCGTTTTGTATTTTTAAATCCAATTGCAGATTCTAGAGGTGTGCAAAAAGCTTGAATAGCATGGTCGAGCTCGAGCCGGGCTCGATACTCGAGCCAGGCTCGAGTTTTAGTTATTTAAAAATATTTGAGTGCTCGAAAAATTCAAGTGCTCAAAATTTTATTAGGTTTAATACTGCACGTGTCGTATGGAATTTGGTTCAAGTTTGGATTGATTCTGCTCAGCTCTGCTAGAAAAACGAAAAGCTTGAAATACTCGATCGAGCTTTTTGCACAACTCTAGCAGATTCACAGTCAGTGTCCTCAAAAATACCAGAAACAATTTTTAAGCGAATATATTATATTTTTTAAAATTTTGTCGGTCATATTGGCTCCGCCATTTAAATTTTTTAAAAATTAACATCGAATTCGTATTCAGTATTCATTTTTTCGTAATTTGTTGTACAAAATTTGCCAAATTTAATGTATAAGTTATTAAGAAGTACATTTAGAAGAACAGTAGTGTCCAAAAATATATTTTTCAATACAACGGTTATGTAAGGGTCACTAAAAGGGTATAGTAACCTTTGGTTGTATTTTATATTGGCTATGTTCAAACCATACTTTTGCTTTGGCACGACGCTCGGTTTCTTTAGACTTTGCGTTCAGAACGTGATCAATAATTGAAATTTTTTAAAAGTATTTGAACTTTTTTTAAAAAGCATGGCTGAAAACTTTTGTGTTGTTAATAAGTCCAGTTGTCCTCAATGCTATTGTGAATATAATCTTCACTGATGACAATGACATTAAGGAAATTCTGGAGGTTTTAAAAATAAAGGAGACTTATTAAAAGATTTTAGGTTTTTTGGGAATGTAATTCCTTTATATTCGAAATCAGGTAAGTGTAATCATTAAAATATTTTTTGCGGCTGAATGTGGTTACGTCGAATTTTATAATTTCATTTGGATAATTGTAATTGTTTTATGATAACCTTTAAAAATAATTTTATAATTATTGGTTTATGAATGCATTAAAAAAATTTTTTGGCTTTTTTTTATTAAAAACTGTCAACAATTAAAGCCACAAATAAAATTCACAAGAGATCCATAATCACTGCTTAGTAACAATTTTTGGTTCAACAAAAAATTTTTTGGAATAAATTTGTTTCTTGTAATTTTTCTTTGGCAATCGTCATTGATTGCAAAGAATAACATTTTTTTGTAAGAAAGAAGTTGTATTAATCAGCTATTATGATTTTTGTGTTTTTTTTTAGCTTTATGAAATAAATACAACGCACAATTTTTTAATAGACTGTCACCCCATCATTCAAGGGTGGGAATAATGCTGCACAACTTACCGTGACTCCCGAGAAGCATCTTGACATAGCTATATGGTTGTTGTGTAATAAAGAAGTATACAGATATGATTAATTAATATTTATTTAAGGGAAGAGACGTATGAAATTTCAATTCATAGACATATTTGTTATTTATTGTTCGGGAAACTTGGGATAGTCATAGAATGTTAAAATTATATTTCTTTATTTTTCTTAATTTCTCATAATTATTTTTTAATTACTTTTAATATTGGTTTTTCATAATCAATGTTTACCTTTTATGTCACAAAGTTTACTCGTCACGAAAAATTGGAAAGTATTTCTCAAATTTCCTTTAGAAACCATTCAGACTTTATAAACTCATGGTGGCTACTGATCAACAAAAACTTACAAGTTAGGAAAAAGGCAGAAAAGTTATCAATGAGTCATTGGAAATATTACAGTGCTTGAAACACCTCCCGTGTTTTAATACATGTCAGGCAAACCTCGCTCCAAAAAATATTGAGAAAACCTTAAATCTCGTATAAAACAAGCCGAAAATTTTGTCAGTTTGTAATACAAAGTATTTTTATTTATTGTTAGAATTATTGCATAATGTTATGCATTATGTTTTTGATTTTCAATAATGATTGAATATAACAGCTTAAGTGCATTTGTCATTATTTCAAGAAAATCACTTTTTAATATAAATTTAATTCTGTAAAATCGGTTAATTAAGAGATATATTTGGTATTTGTCAATTAGTCTTTTTATTTAAATTTTCCAATTACGATAATTAATTTCAATAGAAGTTGATTATTTTCAAGAAACTTAATGTATTTGATTAAAATATTTTCATATGTAGTAGTTTTTTTATGAATAAAGCTTATAAAATGTCGACAAAAAATAATACAAATTATAAGAAAAGTTTTATTTTCTTATTTTCCACAATTTCTAGTTTCCATCAAAATTATTGATTAATTAACCGGTTTTAAATATTTCAAATTGTCCACTCATAAAAATTTTATTAGCCCCTCGCCTTAATAAAGTATCAACATTCAATCAATATCTAGAATAAGTTATAGATCAGTTGCAAGTAGTTTCGGAGTGTCAATCAACACTGCTTGGAGATCTACCATGAAAGTTTGTTATGACTTGTGTGAAAAGTCTGCCGATTTTACAGAATGGCCTCAAGGAGCAGAAATGAGAAGAGTTCGATCAGAGTTTAAGGAAATTGGTGGATTTGAAAATGCGATTGGAGCCATCGACGGATCCCACATTGAGATAAGTGTCCCTTTAATAGATGCTGATATTTATGTCAATCGAAAGAGCTTCCATTCACTCTTGTTGTAAGGGATTTGTGATAGATATCTACGCTTCATAAATATCTTTGCAGGCTTGTGCGAAAGCGTTCATGATTCTCGCATGTGGAACATAAGCGACATAAAAGAAGCCATCAAAGAGATAAGGAACGATATTTCCCAGGCAACTCTCACTTACTCGGGGATTCTTCCTATGGAATCCAATCGTATTTTATGGTTTCCTACAAATATTATGGCAAGATGACAGACACACAAAGAAATTTCAATAAAATTCTATCTGAAAATCGAATTATAATCAAAAGAGCATTTTGTCTGCTGAAAGGCCATTGCTGCAGGTTATCCCATTAAGGACGGGATGGACAAAATTTGTACATAATGTTTAAGGACACATTTCAATCTTAAAAAAGGCCAAGAAAAATTTGTGAATATACATTTCTTATGTATCAAAAGTCGCTCTTTCGAATGGCGTTCTCAAAAAAACTGAAAAATGTTAAATAAACAATTTAAATAACAATTTTCAAGAAAAAACACGAATTTTTAAAAAATTTTTATTGGTTTTTTCAATTTTTTTATAGCTAAACCCTTCAACATAACTTCCATTGTAAGAAATATCGCGTCAAAAATAGTAGGGGAACAAGTTAGGAATATTTTGAAAATTAAATTTTTAAATGGCTGTCTCAAAATGGCGGCTAAAGTCACTTTTTTATAACAATATTATAAACAAATGGAGGAAATTTTCAAAAATAGTTAATTTTGCTTGAAACTTGTTACTCGGGGGTTTTTGGGGTCGCTGATTACGAATATAACCATAGTTTTCCAAAATTCAAAATGGCGGATCCAATATGGCGGATGACTTTTTAAAAAATTGATCGGATTTGCTTGAAATTCGTTACTCGGGGGTTTTTGGGGTCGCTGATTACGAATATAACCTTAGTTTCCCAAAATTCAAAATGGCGGATCCAATATGGCGGATGACTTTTTAAAAAATTGATCGGATTTGCTTGAAATTCGTTACTCGGGGGTTTTTGGGGTCGCTGATTACGAATATAACCTTAGTTTCCTAAAATTCAAAATGGCGGATCCAATATGGCGGACGACTGTTTTAAAAATTGATCGGATTTGCTTGAAATTCGTTACTCGGGGGTTTTTGGAGTCGCTGATTACGATTATAACCATAGTTTCCAAAAATTCAAAATGTCGGATCTAATATGGCGGACAAAAAATATTTTAAATTAATCAGCCATTAAAGTATTTGGAATATTTGTAATGTTGCCCGATTCTCACCGCGTGGAGGTAAACGTTCTTTGGAGAATCTTTTTTTTTTTATTTTTAAAATTTTTTTTGCTTTTATATTTTATATTTTTTTTTGTTTTTGTATTTTTTATTTTTATTTTGTTTTTTAAATATTTTTTACCGATTTATAGAAAAAGTTGATACTTTTCTTTCTTTAATTATGTATCTTTGTTGTGTGATACTGAGAAACACAGCTTGCAAAAGTATTGATTGCATTGCTGGCAAAATAAATACGTTCTTATTTCACAAGAATCGTTTGAACAGTATTTCCTCTTTTTTGACGTTTCAAGCTTGTGATTTTTATATTATGAATTTCACTTTTAGTCAAATTATGTCTGACAATCGCTAACGCAAAACCTTTTGCTGATACCTTTTTGTAGTTTCAAACTTTCGTCAAATTATATATATTCTCATAATTATGAATTTATTGAATAATTAGAAATTTAATTAACATAAATTTAATTAATAAGTAAATCATTATTATTATTATTATTATTATTATTATTATTATTATTATTATTATTATTATTATTATATAATTATATTATTATTAATATTGATAATAAATTATTATTAAATAAATCATTGTAATAATTATTTTATTCAGTATAGTGTGTATTTAAAAATTACTCATTTAAAAATTTCAGCAAATAATTTATATTCGAATATTAATAATTATGAACTAATTAAATAATTAAGTGATTTAATTGAATAATTTTAAAAAAATAATGTATGAATTTAATGAATGTAGATAGTATATTGTATATTTAAAATTTACTGATTTGAAATTTCCCGCCAAATTAGTTCTAAATCTACCGGTAGATGGATGTCTTTCTCACAATAGATATGACTTCAGTTTCATTATAAATACAACTCACTTTTGTGTCTCTTTTATTTTATAAGAAATTGATTTTCACTTTCTTTCATTGAATCGTTCAGCAGGTTTGTAAATTCCCTTTTTTATTCTTTTTTATGATACGTTGTATAACAAATTTTGCAAAATTTATTTTATTTTATTATTGGTAAATATATTAATACATTTATTTTAACTGTTAGGTTTTTTTTTCTTGTAATCACTGTTGATTTGCTCGAATATTATTTGGTTTAAAAAATGCCTCGTCGAAAAAGAGATTCTTTTGGAAATAACAAGTCTACGACATCTGAGACTTATTCAAATGACATATTTGAAAATGATGACAACATTGATTTGGCAATAATTCCCAATCCAAATACTTCCGATATCGATGACTGTTCTGAAAGTGAGTCTAGTGATTGTGATGATGAGAATGATGCATCAAATTTCACTGAGAAAATACTGTCATATAGACAAGTTTTTAATCATTATTCAGAAAAACAAAAATTTTTAGAAAAGGACCATGAGTATATTTGGATTGATGGAGAAAAATCATATGATTATGGTTTGCAGAATGAATATTTGTTATCAGATAAAGATAAACAAACTATTGCTCAGAGTACACCTTTTCAAATGTTTGAAATGTTCTTTTCAGTATCCATGAAGGAATACATTATAGATTCATCTGCTGAAATTGGCTTACACATTTCAATGCATGAGCTTAATATTTTTTTAGCTATTGTAATCCTTACAGCATTTAATAGTCGGACATCCGAAAAAGATTACTGGTCTTCAGATCCTATTTTAGAATGTCCGATTATTAAATCTGCTATGAGTCGAGATCGATTTCTAGAAATTAAAAGAGGTTTGAAGTGTTCAAAAGAGGGGGTTGAAAATCCAAATGATTTTGCTTGGCGAGTGCGTGCCCTGCTGGAAATGTTCAACGCAAATTCAAAACGCTTTGGGTTTTTTCAAACTGCTCTTTCGATAGACGAAATGATGGTGAAGTTTAATGGACGATTACACTTCAAACAATTTATTCGAAATAAACCAGTTCGATTTGGAATCAAAATGTGGGCCCTATGCGGTTCTGATGGCTTTTTGTTTGAAAGCGACATCTATTGCGGGAAAAATTCGAACAATGATGTATTAATCAAGTGCGCCTTAGGCAGCCGCGTAGTTCTAAACATGACAAAAAATCTGCTTCTATCCACTCCTAAAAAAAATTAGACAAGTACCACCTTTATTTCGATAACTATTTCACGAACCTTGATTTGCTCGTCCATTTGAAAAAAATTGGCTTGAAAGCAACTGGTGTTGTCAGAAAAGATCGAGTTAAAGAGAAAATTAATTTGGAGAAAAATGCTGTAAGGGGTGACTTTAAAGTAAAGCATGAAAGAAACAGTGGCATAAATTATATCACACTACTCGATTCAAAAGAAGTCTGCTTGCTGTCAACATGTGCTGGTGTTGAACCCTTAAATGATCGAAAACGGTACTCAAAGAAAAGTAGAAGTAGAGAAGAAATTTCGATGCCTAACGCTTTTTCAAATTACAATAATTTTATGGGTGGAGTTGATCTCCACGATCAATATTGTAGTACCCTGATGCCTTCTTTGAAAGCAAAAAGATGGACCTGGTCGATGTTACAGCATTTTATTCAATCATCTGTCTCCAATGCTGTAATATTGTCAAATGCTGTTAGAACAGAAGGCAAGAAGGTATCAGCAAAAGATTTTGCGTTAGAGATTGTCAGACATAATTTGACTAAAAGTGAAATTCATAATATGAAAAATCACAAGCTTGAAGCGTCAAAAAAGAGGAAATACTGTTCAAACGATTCCTGTGAAATAAGAACGTATTTATTATGCCAGCAATGCAATCAATCCTTTTGCAAGCTGTGTTTTTCGGTATCACACAACAAAGGTACATAATTGAAATAAGAAAAGTATCAACTTTTTCTACAAATCGTTAAAAAATATATAAAAAAACAAAATAAAAATACAAAAATACAAAAACAAAAAAAATATAAAATATAAAAACAAAAAAAAATATAAAAAATTTAAAAAATAAAAAAAAAGATTCTCCAAAAAACGTTTACCTCCACGCGGTGAGAATCGGGCAACATTACAAATATTCCAAATAATTTAATGGCTAAAGAACGTTACTATTTATATTAATTTTAAATATTTTTTGTCCGACATATTGGATCCGACATTTTGAATTTTTGGAAACTAAGGTTATAATCGTAATCAGCGACTCCAAAAACCCTCGAGTAACGAATTTCAAGCAAATTCGATCAATTTTTAAAACAGTCGTCCGTCATATTAAATCCGCCATTTTGAATTTTGGGAAACTAAGGTTATATTCGTAATCAGCGACCCCAAAAACCCCCGAGTAACGAATTTCAAGCAAATCCGATCAATTTTTTAAAAAGTCATCCGCCATATTGGATCCGCCATTTTGAATTTTGGGAAACTAAGGTTATATTCGTAATCAGCGACCCCAAAAACCCCCGAGTAACGAATTTCAAGCAAATCCGATCAATTTTTTAAAAAGTCATCCGCCATATTGGATCCGCCATTTTGAATTTTGGAAAACTATGGTTATATTCGTAATCAGCGACCCCAAAAACCCCCGAGTAACAAGCTTCAAGCAAAATTAACTATTTTTGAAAATTTCCTCCATTTGTTTATAATATTGTTATAAAAAAGTGACTTTAGCCGACATTTTGAGACAGCCATTTAAAAATTTAATTTTCAAAATATTCCTAACTTGTTCCCCTACTATTTTTGACGCGATATTTCTTACAATGGAAGTTATGTTGAAGGGTTTAGCTATAAAAAAATTGAAAAAACCAATAAAAAATTTTTAAAAATTCGTGTTTTTTCTTGAAAATTGTTATTTAAATTGTTTATTTAACATTTTTCAGTTTTTTTGAGAACGCCATTCGAAAGAGCGACTTTTGATACATAAGAAATGTATATTCACAAATTTTTCTTGGCCTTTTTTAAGATTGAAATGTGTCCTTAAACATTATGTACAAATTTTGTCCATCCCGTCCTTAATGGGTTAAAATACCTGTATTTGCAATATGTCAAATATGGGACTTTGATACTTGCAACTTGTTTTGTTCTGCACAACATATGCCTCGTGAAATAGGAATAGAAATGTTTTATATATTTTTGAACATTGAAAATGAAGAAAAAGTAATTCGTTTGTGATCAAGAAAGACACGCACGTTGGGGATCCTTGGCGTCGATGGCAGGGTGCGTAGACTTGGGATACCCTTGGCCCTATTTTCGGCTAATTGACACAGGTCTACAAGGTTTTTTATATATGGGAATGGTTTCCCATGTAAATTTGTGCGCTAAATACGATCCCGGTGTCCAAAACTGCGTATTACGACAGGATTTTGAGAAAAGTGGGGGTAAACACCCCAAAAAACGTGTTTTTAACGGTTTTAAGTATTTTTTCCTAAACCTGATGTGCTAAAAACTTCTATATAGTTTCAAATTAAAGCTTTGTTCGTGCAGTGTAAGACCCATATGCGTAAAATAAGAAAATGTAAAAGATTTTAAGAAAAGTGGGGGTAAAGACCCGAAAAAATGTACTTTTGAGGGATTTGAATATTTTTTACTCCTTAACCTGACATGCTGGAATCTTTATTATAGTCTTTAATTAAAGATTAAATAATACACTTTAACACCCCACATCAGGTTTAGGAGAAAAAAAATACTGAAAACCGCCAAAAACAGGTTTTTCAGGGTCTTTACCCCCACTTTTCTCAAAATCTTTTGTTTTTTTATTTTTCCAATTTGGGTCTTAAAGTACACAAATAAAGCTTTAATTTAAGACTATATAGAAGTTTTTAGCACATCAGGTTTAGGAGAAAAAAAATACTGAAAAACATCAAAAACACGTTTTTGGGGTGTTTACCCCCACTTTTCTCAAAATCCTGACGTGATTCGCAATTTTGGACACCGGGATCGTATTCAGCGCACAAAATTACAAAAGAAACCACTCCCATATCTAAAAAAAGTCATACTTTGTAGAACTGTGTTATGAATACTTTTTAGTTCGTAAATTATTGATGAGATTATTTTTTATGGAATTTCTTAAAAACCTGGAAAAATTTTTCCTTTTTTGTATGTGATAAACATGAAAAAGTTTTGTAATTTTATTTTCAAAAATAAAATTAAGCCTGATAATGTAATTTCATTTTTTTTCTACATCCCAAACTCGTTTGAGCTGCCGGATCAAGGAAGGGCACATAAACTTGCCGCGCTGAAAAACGATGGCTCCTGGCCACTTGAAATTCAACTTCTGATTTAAAATGTTTATTATACACATCCTTATAGAAAATTTGATTGTGCATCTTTTTTTCTTATAAAATTTTTTTCTATTTATTACTATTTTCGAAATAATGAAGAAAAACCATTTTTTGAAAACATAAAATTTTATTAAATATTTTACTTCAACTCGCAATATTTTAGTCAGTTTTGGATATTTTTTAATGATACAATAACTAAATTACTCGGTGAAATATTCTGAGAATGATAGAAGAAGAAAACTGTTTTAATTAAAAATAAAATTGTAATTAATTTTTTTCTAAACAATTGCAAAAAATTGGACAAGTGCGAGTTGAACTCGCACTGCAATGGCGGGTTCCATACACAAATATTAAAACAATACTTGCAACATTCATCGGTAAATGGTAGAATTAAAATAAACAATTAAAAAAAATATTAAAATCATTTGATAAAAAAAATAATTAAAAAAAATTAAAGTATTGTATATCTAATATTGTAAACAATAATAAGTATAGAGGAACTACTACCAAAATAATACAAAAGTGAAAAAAATCCTACCAATTGTTGTTACAATATCACATATACAAAGTTCTTTCAAATTCTATTGGAAAAAGAATTTTATAAAGATTCAATACCCGTTTCCATATTTCATGAGCCGCAATTAGGAAAGAAGTAACTACATTTTTTCTGGTGAGGGGTACGTCTTTTTACCGCGCAGCACGTTAACTGACAGCGCGTCCACAATGTCACAGTGCTTTTACAATTTACTGTTCAAAATTGTCTACAGACTACAATTTTTAACCGATTTGAGTGTTCTTTGTTTTAAATTAAAGGGGAATAAATTCTTAAGACATCTCTCGAGGATAATTTTTCAGTTTTTAATTGCTTATAATTTTTGCTTCCTCGTGAGGAAGCTTTGTAGTCGTTTAATTTACAAAATTTTTAAAAATCCTTTTGACAAATTTTCTTCTATATGGTACTGTGTTATATAAGACCCTGAACAATTGTCCGGATGTATGTATGTGTGTGTGTGTATGTGTGTGTGTATGTGTGTGTGTGTGTGTGGATCCCGATTTTTGTGAACACGATGACTCGAAGAGGTTTTAACGAATTTGGCTAAAATTTACCAGGTATATTTATCATAAAAATATCTCGAACTGGATTAATAGACTTTAAAAAATTCTCAGAAAAAAATTTTTTTTTGACTTTTTTCTTAAAAAAATTTTTTTAAGTTGGTTATTGAAGTTAATATACAATAAAATCTTATTCTGTGCATCAAGACCAATCGATTGGTATATATAAAGTGTGTATTGTATTTAAATTTATAAAATTAAAACCAATTACAGACACAAAATTTGCATTTTTAATAAAAATTCATTATTTCTTAAGAATCATGTTGCTGTACAATAAAATGTTATTATTTATTGAAAAATAAATCTAAAATCCTATTCCTTGCATCAAGACGAATCGATTGATGTATGTAAAATATATATTCTATTGATAATTATAGAATTAATTACAATTAAAGATGAAAAATTCATTTTTTTATTAAAAATTTTATTTTGTTCATTTATGATTAAAACAAATTTTATAAATATTTTTTTTTGATTTTATAAATATTAGATCGTATTAGAAATTACTTAAAAATTAAATATACTTAATATACTTAATTATAATTATAATAAATATAACAAATTTTTAATATTAATTTTTAATTAGATTTGAAGACAACAACATGGAAAATATGTCAATACGTGACAATAAGTTAGTGCTTCCTCCACGAGGAAGCAAATTTTTTTGCTGATCGTATAGAGGAAGCAAAATGTTCATGTAATGAACATCTGGATTTACAACTTGTTTATTTAATCAAAGTTAACAAATTAATACAATTTAAAAAAAATGTAATTACTTCTTTCCTAATTACGGCTCACAAAATTTGGAAATGGGTATTGAATTTTTATAAAATTCTCTTTCCAATAGAATTTGAACGAACTTTCTAAAACGTTGAGAACATTGTTTATTTTGCAATTAAACAATCAATTTTGCAATACATTTAGTAATTTTTAACAATAAGTTTTTTTTATTTTTTCAAATAAATCTATAATATTTAAGGTTTAAAAAAAGCAACGTTCATTAAAACCCATTGATTCTATCACGAAATATGAATTTTTTAATTAAGCATTGTAAAAAACTTTAATTGTTTATAACTTAGAGAAATTTTAATTTTTTAAAAAATCTTTTAAACTGTTTAATAAGCTCATAATGAAGCTTGCATTTTATGTTTGCTGGTACACTTCACGTATTTTTACTCATTTTAGAAGTTAAGGGGGGGGGAGAATGGTCACTTTTTGTGCATTTTTGGCCAAAAATCTAGTTATTTCCTTGACAACGCTATGGCCATCACCTCCAATCACATTATCTATATTTTTCCTGTAATCTACATGTGAAAATACTTATCTGTACTAAATTTGAGCTCTCTAGGTCAAATAGTTTAGCCGCTGGGGGGACACGATTTGGCTACGGACACAAGAGTCTCACCAATAGGGTTCCGTCGGTACACCGAAGGTGTACGGAACCCTAAAAACATGGAGTGCAATTTTCACGAGCTTTGTTTAACGGGCGAATTTTAAGCAACAAAAAACTTCTAGTGAGAAAGTTGTTTATTTTAGTCCAAAGAAGTTTTCTGGAAAGTTATATTACAATTGAGCAATTAGCAACAAATTGGTGACTGATTAAAGTTGCGCGCGCTGCTGAACGATTGAAGCGCCTTTGTTGTTATAAGCTCGACTGAATATGTCTATTTTTTTATAAATTAAAATATGAAATTATATTATATTTTATAATATTAATAAATATTTATAATTAAATTTTAAAGTTAATCCCTTAAAAGTTTTAATTTTTTATTCAAATTAATATAAAAGAATTAATATCAAATAAAAAATTATAAATTAAATTTATTTATTAAAAAATTAGATATCAATAATTTCGATTAACATTTAATTACAAAAATTTTATTTTAAATAAATTTATTACTCTAATTTAATAAAATTTTATCTCCATTAATTTCGAAATTTTTATTTTTATAAACTTTTAATAGACGAGAAGCCCCTATAAAACTTTATAAATTATATTAATTTTATTTGTTTAAAAATTTAAATAATTATTTATTATATTGGGGAAATAAAAAAATTATAAAATTTTTTTATTAAAATTTATATAGGGGAGAGGGCCGTAAGGTGGTCACCTATCTTTTAAACGACTGTAGATTTCAAATGGAATTATATATAAAGGTCAATAATACGGCGTTTGAAGCTTTGTCTTATTACCTAACTTCCTATCATAAAGTTTATTTCATTTCATTAATAAAAAAAAAGTTACGTCACTTTTTAAAAAAAATTTGAAAATTCGACTTTTAAAAAAGTGGTCCCAAGGTGGTCACCATACGAAAATTCACTAAAAAAGTTTTTAAAAAATGTAGAAAACGTATTATTAAGTTGTTTATTTAATATTAATTATTTTTTATGATCACAGAATTATATTACACATTTTTTGCACTATGTCCTCTCGTCAAAAATGATACTTTTGCTGTATGTATTAGACAGGTAAAATTTGGAAATTAATTCAATTTCATTATTATTCATCATAAAACTTAAAAATTGATACAGTAGTCGGCCACTATAAATATTAATAAATATTAGCTAATCTAAGAAGTTTTTTATTTAATTTGATATTAGAACTTGAAATCTAGAGTCTTTTTGTTAAAAATAAATATTATTTTCAAAGAAACATTATTGTATTATTTTACTATTACGTGTTTAAAGTCACGCATTATAGGCTATGTCAGTTGTATACACAAAGTATCGTCGCTTAATAAGCACCTGTCAAGTGTACCATAACGTGAAATTTTATTTTCTCAAATTATTTTAAAACACTTAAAACTTATTACTATGCAATATTTTTGTTTATCTCGGAACTCTAGGTTATCAGGAAAATTAAAAAATTTTGTTCACCTTTCAACATCAGTGATTTCTTTTAATTTCACTAAAAATAAGAGAAAGTGGCCGACCACTTGGAGGTGGCCGAACTTACTCTCACTTACCCTATAAAAATATTTTCATAAAAAATCAAAAGTGACCACCTTGTGCTCAAAAAGTGTCCACCTTAGGGCCAAGCTACAATTTTTTAAACGTTAATGAAAAAAATTTTTAAAGCACAGTATTAATTATATTCATTTGGAATATTATTGTACGATATTTAAAGATAATTATAACGATTTTTAATAATTTAAAATGGTTAAATTCGATGATTTTAACACCCTGAGAAAAAAGTTTCTCGATCATTTAACCCTCCGTCACACACCTTGGAAAAAATTACGACTTTACACACGTTTAGAGGGAATCCCTCACCACATTGTAAAATAAGCGACATTATAACATAAACAAAGAAATCAACAAAAATTTAATTTTAAAACAAACTTACAAATATGTAGTAAATTATTCTAAATTATAAAATTAATAAAATTAACTTTCGGCCTCAAAAATAAAAATTAATTACACGAATGCACATCTTTAAAAGAATTACACTTTACATGTAAAAATAATGTAACATTAACAAATAAGCAAAAAAAATCATTAAATAATTTATTTTAATTATATTTATAATATAATTTTGTCATTAACCAACAGTGGAACAAAAAATGTTTTAAAAACTTGATTTTTTTATTTAACATAACCTCACTTTTTCGTGTTTTTTCTGTCTTTGAAGCTTCATAATTAAATATTAATTATGTTTAAACTAAATGTTTTTTTAGAAATGTGTTGAGGAGTAAATTGTCGAAGGTATAGAAGAAACCATAGAGGGAATTCCTCCCTAGGTGTGTGACGGAGGGTTAAAAACAGAAATTTTACAACGTTCATGTTACAAAGAGACTCATACGACTATTTACCTCAAAACTTTACTAAAACCAAATTTAGTTTGCTGTTAAATTATATTTATTAATAACACTGGTCGACAAAAAGTTACTTTTTCTCTGATTCAAATATCCCAAGTAGCACGCTGTATCACCCGAATGTCATGGCGATATCTATTGGGAATATTCCTGTGATATTGAGGAAGTATCATAATGTTCGATTTTTTTTAATATCCCTGTGAAATTCCTGCGATATTGAGGGGATATTGCTGTGACATCGAGAAGATACTGCGGCGATATTGAGGCGGAATATTGCTGCGATATTGAGGGGATATTCCACAGAATTTTTTCTATAAGTTCAAATTTGATATTATAGCGAAAATTCTGTGGAATATCCCCTCAATATCGCAGCAATATTCCCTCAATATCACAGCAATATTCCGCCTCAATATCGCCGCAGTATCTTCTCGATGTCACAGCAATATCCCCTCAATATCGCAGGAATGTCACAGGGATATTAAAAAAAAGCGGACATTATGATACTTCCTCAATATCACAGGAATATTCCCAATAGATATCGCCATGACATTCAGGTGATACAGCGTGCTACTTGGGTATCGGACAGTGATATTCTTATAGGATTTTCATCGCTGAACACGAACATGACCTCCAAAAGTGCTCATCACGTCGAGATTTTGCAAAAAATGGACTCAAAGTTTTAAAAAAACCCTGTTTTTTATAACGTGTAGAGAATGATGCCGACGTGCTAGAAGTCTCTAATTAGGCTTAAATTAAAGCTTGAACTGTCAACTATACACAGAAAAAAAGGTGGTATAAATTTTGTTGCGGGTAATTTTAACCAATGCTAAGTCACATAGACAGTGGCGCCCTCACCTAGGTGAAATTTTGTTGCAGCGAATTTTTACCCCAAAATCAGGTTAAAATTTAAACTTTTTTTTTCTTGTGTAAGAATCTAGTCTAATCAGAAAAGTTCTGAATCAGTCAAAAATTTTTATTTAGAACCGATGGTAAATCACAGTGGTGAGACTCTGTGGCTTGCGATCACCGGGGTTAAGCACCATTCTGTGCGGTTAGTACTTGGATGGGTGACCGCCTTGGTGCCCGCTATAGCCCGGTGTTTCTCTCACTACATTCGTGATTTATCAAGCGGGACGTTTGGTGTCAAGGTATAATGATGTGCACTGTCGATTGTTGTCCGGTACACACCATTAAAACTTGACTGTCGATAAAACCGGTTGTACTCAGGAGAGGTTTTCTACAGTTTCCCTCTCCTCTAGCGAGAAAACCTAATTAACAGGTGGTCCAGGCGAATGCGAGTACTCCTAATAAAGCCGGCTGTAGACGCAAATTAGGTTAATATATTGAGAACTAATGTAGAATGGTTATGCTTAATCCAAAAAAGTATTTCTCCGGGGACTCTTGTCGAAGTGCGTAAGGCTAATAGGGCAGGAGTATAAACAATAAAAAAAAATTTTAATTAGCACAACTTTTTCATGTGCGCACATGCTCAACTCTTGTACTTATAAAAGGGTACACTTTTACTTTTTAATTTTATGTAGGCTATTTATTGATATTGCTAATTAATACGAATTTTGAGACCACCATTTCGAATTTTTTTAATTTTGACTTCAGATTTGTAATCATCGACCTCGAAAATCTCCAAATACCAAGTTTTAGTCAAATCCATCTATTTTCAAAATGTATATGTCCGCCATTTTGAATTATTTAATAACGACCATACATTTAATCAGCAACATTCTGCAAGCCCATAAATGATAAATAACAATAAATAGCGGAAATAAAATTAATAAGTATAAGAGTGCTATAGTGTACCGCTTTATAAGTACAAGTAGAGCGTGCGCGCACATCGCTTGCTGGGTGTAAAAACATGATACATCGGATTGGCGTTGAAAAACATGATACCTCGGATTTGACTTGAAAAACATGACATATCGTCGTTTGAGTTGAAGAAAATGACACGTCGGAAACGAAATTTTTTTTTAAATTTCGGTTGGTACCACTGACCGCGAATCTTAAAATGTCTCAAATCAACATAAACTATATACAAAATTAATTAACCTATTTCTTTTTTGAATTGGCATATTATGAAGCGAAAGCATTTGTTTCATAAAAGTTTCAAAGATTTGGCACATTTTAAAATTAGCGGTCAGTGGTATCAACTGAAAATTGAAAAGAAAATGTTTTTTTCGACGTGTCATGTTCTTCAACTCAAACGACGATATGTTATGTTTTTCAAGTCAAATCCGAGGTATCATGTTTTTCAACGCCAATCCGATGTATCATGTTTTTACACCCAGGAAGCGACATGAAAAAGTTGTGCTAAATGAAAATTTTTGACTGATTCAGAACTTTTTGAATTTGATTCTTATAGTTGACATTTCAAGCTTTAATTTAAGCCTAATTAAAGACTTCTAGCATGTCAGCATCTTTTTCTACACGTGATAAAAAAGGCCAAAAACAGGGCTTTTGAAACTTTGAGTCCATTTTTCTCAAAATCTCGACGTGATGGGCACTTTTGGATGTCATATTCGTGTTCAGCGATGAAAATCCTATAAGAATATCATTGTCTGATTTTTAAATCATTTTTCGTGTCGACCAGTGTAATAAGATAATAACAATAACATTGAGTCGAGCCTATAACAACAAACGCGCGTCAAACGATCAGCCACGCGCACAACTTTAAAAATTTACCAATTTGTTGCTAATTGTTCAAATTTAATAGAACTTGCCAGAAAACTTATTTGGACTATAATAAACAACTTTAGCACTGGAAGTTTGTTGTTGCTTAAAATTCGCCCGTTAAACGAAGCTCGTAAAAGTTGCACTTCACGGTTTTTGCAATTGTTTAGAAAAAAAATTAATAACAATTTTATTTTTAATTAAAACAGTTTTCTTCTTCTTTTATCATTCATAAAAAATTTCACCGAGTAATTTAGTTATTATATTATTAAAAAATATCCAAAACTAACTAAAATATCGCGAGTTGAAGTGAAAAATTTAATTAAATTTTATGTTTTCAAAAAAATGGTTTTTCTACATTATTTTGAAAACGGTAATAAATAGAAAAAAAAATTATAAGCAAAAAAGATGCGCAATTAAATTTTCTATGAGGATATGTACAATAAATATTTTAAATCAAAAGTTGAATTTCATGTGGCCAGAAGCCACCGTTTTTTAGCGCGGCGAGTTTATGTGCCCTTTTTTGATCCGGCAGCTCGTTTCTTTTTTCTGATGTATCGTTACTTTGGATTTTGAAAAATGAAATAGTGTGTAATAGTTATAAACACGTTAATAGAATCTACTTAATTAACTTCCTCTTATTAACAGTTGTTAACAAATTTACAATTTAGTAAATTTACGCTCGAAAAATTTGAAATATTATTAATCATGAGATCATGGTGTACAACAAATAAAAGACCGGGAAATGTCCCAGAAAACCAAAAAATGTCAACGAATATTTTAAAATGTCAGGGAAATTATTTTCAAATTAATTGTAGACATCCTGGTGATTTATGAAAAAATTTAAGACAACATTTTTAGTAAATATAATTTTATTTTTTTAATAGAAAAATGTTTATAACATTAGAAAAGTTAATAATATTTTTTATGTTTTTCTTAAAATCAGTCTCACAATAAGAAACGGTTCTCACCTTCTATTTATACTATACGCTGCTTATACACTGTCACCTTTGCAACAAAAGTAAATTACTTTAAATCTTTTTTCTCTTTAACTATATTGTAGGATGCAATACAATCTATTCACAGCAGATCAATTAAATTTTTACACTAAATGACGCTTTACGACTTTTAAGTACCTCGATGGAATATTGAAACATCGAAAGAAAATTTCTTACAAGAAAATAATATTAGCAGTCTAATATGACAAATAATGAACACAACATTTTGTTAAGATCCACATATTGTGAAATTGATTAATTTATTTTGCCTATGGTGTCAACATACTTTTCGACAGTTGCCATGAACCTGTCTTGAAACTCCTCTTTTTTCTGCTTGGCTTCCATTAAAGCTACTAACTTTTGTTGAGGAAATCTTTTTTTTATTTTTTTTGTTTCTTAACTGCTTATAGGACTCCATAAAGAATTTTACCATTTCTGGTGTCTATTTCAGCTCACCTGTTAAAGAAATAAATATGTAAATAAATATGCATAATATAGGGGAGAGTGGGGCAAACCGGACCTGTGGGTAAATCGGACCCCTCTTAATATTTCCGAAATGTCAAAATTGTCAAAAATGCTATTTAGAAATTTGAAACAATCATGTGTAGTATACCTTATTTTTTCAATTTGACATTTTTTACTTTTGTTTGTGCAACACTGGGAGCAAAAATTTTTTTTTAGTTTTTTTCTACACTTTTACGAATTTTTTCTTAAGGAAATTCTGAGGAAATCGTGTAATATTTCCAAATATAAGGTCTTGGGTTTTGAAGGTACACACCTCAGGAATATTTACCACCAAAAACTTTAATAAATTTGCAAAGCGTTTCTCTTTGACAAACATTTATTCTCAAAATGGGCCTGTGGGGCAAACCGGACCGTTTTCGGTGGGGCAAACCGGCCATAGGATATTTCCATTGAATTAAAGTTTTATAAAAATTATTTTTAAATAAAATGTTTCTTTCATTAAAATATTTACTTACAATGAAAAATAATTGTCTTCCAATGAGAATTGGACCCTTTAATACTGTTTCTCTGATAATGACAAACATATTTATTCATTTATTTAAAAAAATATATTTATTTAATTAAAATTCAATCCCGAATTAATATTTTCATTACTACAACCATTGTTTACATGATTCTTTATTTTTTTATTATTATAGATTATGTAAATGCAATATTATAAATAAAAAGTCAAACGGTCCGGTTTGCCCCATGGGGGTCCGGTTTACCCCAGGGGGTGGGGGCAAACCGGACCGTTTGCAAAATTTTTTAAAGTTAACACAGCAACTAAACAATAAAAAATGAAGCATAGATGTCTCTGGGAAAACGTTGTGCAATTAAATGATCTTTCAACCAAGCCCTCAAAAAATAAAATCGGTTGATTCGTTTAGTCACAAGAGTCAAAAAACCGTTAGGGGATCCGGTTTGCCCCACTCTCCCCTACACATATATATGACAAAATAATTAATGAATTAATTAATACGTGAAAGAACTGCACATGTCTATAAAAATGTAGTTAAGGCTGCAGTTAATAAACGCCATTTATTTAAAAAAGAACTAATATCTTCTAGAACCGCATGTGTACAGTTCACGAGTTTGAATGCAAAGGAGAAACAATCATTTTTAGAAGTAAAAAATTTGATAAAAAATTTTTTATGAAATAAAGACTACATATTTTAAAAAAATTTTAGGTTGTCATTTTAATGAAAAAGAATATCATTGCTGAATGAATTTGGTCGCTCTAAAGAAATGTATATTATTCAAAGATTATAGATTAAAAATAAAATAATACAAATCACTAAGAATAAATAAAATTTAATTCCAAAAAAATTACATTTTCTTTCATGACTAATTTTAACAATCTATTTTTACTGGATTTTGAACTCTCTTAAGTGGCAAAATGTGAATGAGTTAAAAAGAAGACCATATTACAGAATCAAATTCAAGGATTGAAAGAAAAAAAGGAATAATTATGTACAATCTTAAGGTAAATTAAACTTTTAAAAATTTATGCATTTCGTATAATAAATCCTAATGATCGAACAGCCTTGCTTACAACAGCAGTATAATGTTCAAAGAACATGACGATTTGACCAAATCGTCACTTAAAACAACCCCCTGATGTCTCACCGGGGTCACTCGAGTTAAAAAGAAATTATCCAGTTTATAATCATTGTTAAACGTTATTTTTTCCTAGAAAAAAAAATAACGGAACATTTATTAATGTTAAAATGAAATTTATTACCAATACATCATTGATGTAGACGATCTATGTCAGACTGAAAATTAATAAAATCATTATGAGAATCAATAGTGATATATAACTTAAGGTCATCAGCAAAGAGTAAAAAAGAACAGAATTCAAATGAAGAATTTATGTCATTAATAAAGGACCCAAGTGAGATCCCTGGGAGACACCAAAAGTCGCGGTAAACATTTTAGAGTAAACATCATCCACACGACCACATAGGCAATTAGCAAGTAAGTAACTGCGAAACCTTGAAACAATGTTAGGGTCTAGGACAAGTAAACTTAATTTTTAAGGAGAATTTCATGATCAATTTTATCAAAAGCCTTAGAAAATTCCGTGTAGACGGCGTCAACCTGACGACTGCCTTCAACCTTAGAAACCAAATTTTTATAAAAGACACAACATTTAGTAGAAGCAGATCTACCCTTAATAAATCCTTGCTGCTCGTCAATAACCACACTAGAAATAGATCGATAAAGTTCGTTATAAATAATTCTCTCAAAAATTTTCGGAATTGCGCTGAGAAACTGAGATACTCAATTTGCGTTTGGACAGAGAATTTTCACTTCAGTCTAGCCCCCTGAAAAAATAAAAGAAAATAAAATATAAAAATTGTCGAAAACATATTCTTGTAGATAATGAAAATGCACAACTCTTTTTTCTTAAAATTATTTTTTTAATCTGCATATTTTAGATAATGTAAGCCTTCCAAACGTAAAATCGAGTTTTTTATCCGGAAGCTCAATTATTGCCATTTTCCATTGTTTTGGGAAAGTACATTCCCGTACAGACCTAGTAAATAGCATGTGTAAAGGTTCCACATTTACATTGCAAGATAATATTGTTTAGCTAAGTTACTTTTATTAATATCAAAAGAATTAAGAAACTGATAGTTTAAGAAACTATTCTTTTTCTTATAATTTATATGGTCAAGTTTTTTATCCTGTGTTAATTTTTTAATTCAGTATTGAACCAAGGTGGGTTATGTGAAGTATTTGTAGTTTTAATAGAAACAAAATGTTCAAAAGCAAAATAAATATGATTGTAAAAAATGACAACCGCACTCTCAATATCTCAATGTAATAAGCAATTAGACCGATCAATACTATTTAGATATTTATTATTAGCAAAAATGTTAGCATTTTAAAAGTCATATTTAACAAGTCTTTCACGAAATTCAGGAACCGTAAGAAGACGGGAAATATAATCAAATATTAAAGGGGAGTGAAAGTTATCGAAAATAACGCAGATAATTTAGTACTAATTCCACAAACATTCTGAAAGTAAACAGATAGCAATAAAGCAGCTGACAGAGAGAGATGACGATTTGCAGCCTGGAAAGAAAATGGCAGAGTACTAAGAGCAGAAACTATTATATCATAGCCATCTGTGTGTAGACCACCTAAGCATGCGGGACCGTGATTGGATTAGGGGAGTTTTTTTTCTTCTCGAGATTCTTCCTCTGATTCGAAGACAATTCTCACAGGTCGGGCTCGCTTCTGTATCTGTCGAGGAATAGCAACTCTAGTGGTAAGACTCTGTGGCTTGCGATCACCGAGGTTAAGCACTATTCAGTACGGTTAGTATTTGGATGGGTGACCGCCTTGGTGTCCGCCATAGCCCGGTGTTTTTCTCACTACTTTCATGATTTATTAAGCGTGAGGTTTGACGTCAAGGTAATGATATGCACTGTCGATTATTGTCCGGTACTCACTTTTAGAACTTGACTGTCGATAAAACCGGTTGTACTCAAAAGTTAAAATTTCTTAGGTCGCCGTGCAAAATTTGCTTTAGAATGTGAAAAAATTAGCTATGCACTAGAAAAACCCAATCGATCAACATTAACGCGTGTCACCGAAGGTTAACAGTTTGAATGGAGTTTAACATAGGATTAGTGCACTTTTTTGTATTTTGTATGAGAACTTTTTTTAATTAATCTTTTGCCTTGGCCACATTCACATTTATGGTTTTTGATGTGCTGAACACGAATCCAATATCAAAAATGAGTTTTGACAGCTGCTAGCTTTCAAAAAAGCTGTCAATCTTTTTAAAACGACAGTTTTGTGGCAATTTAGACAGTTTTAGTGTTTAATTTAATAAATCAAACTAAATTTTGCTCATATAAAAATATTTTAAAATCAACTAGGTCAAACTAAATAGCAATATGTAATATTGACAGTTGGCAATTGTCAATTAAACTGTCAAGCTTTTAAAAACGAGAGTTTTTTCAGTTTTTACATTAAATTACTCAGATAAATATATTTTCAGGGTATTGAGGTAAACCTAAATAGAATTACGGAAATTTGACAGTTGACAACTGTCGTTTAAGAGGTCAAACTTTTGAAATCCTAGTACAAAAACTAATATAAATTAACAAATTTATAGAAAAAAGGTACTTACATAAAAATTAAATTTTTATGGTTAAAAAGTAAAATTCTCTTATTAATTTTTCGACAGTTACCAATTGTGAAAAATACATGTCGCTAATATGATTATCCTTAGTGTGCTTAAAACACTTGTATGCGAGTAATTTAATGTAAAAAATCTCCGATTCAAAAGTTTAACATCTTAAGTGATGTCAAATGTTGACTGTTGTCAACTATCAAATTTTCATGATTCTATTGACGTTTACCTTAATACCCTGAAAATATTTTTATCTGAGTAATTTAATGTAAAAACTGTCAAAAACTTGTTTTTAAAGTTTGACAGTTTAATTGACAGCTGTCAACTTTCAATATTACATATTTCTATTTAGTTTGATCTTGTTGTTCTTAAAATATTTTTATATGAGCAAAATTTGGTTTGATTTACTAAATTAAACACAAAAATTGTCGCTTTAAAAATATTGACAGTTTTTTTGGCAGATGGAAGCTGCCAAAACTTATTTTTGACATCAGATTCATGTACAGCACATCAAAAACCATAAATATAAATGTCGCCAAGGCAAAAGATATTTTTATGAAAAAGTTCTCATACAAAATATAAAAAAGTGCACTAATCCTATGTTAAACCCTATTTAAACTTTAACACTTCGGTGGCACGGGTTAATATTGATCGATTGTTCATTTTTACGCATAGCTCATTTTTTCACATTCTAAAGCAAATTTTGCCAGGAGAACGAAGAAATTCAAACTTTTGGAAAATTTGTCAAGATAATTATCATGCTCAGAAACACCAAATAACATGAGATTTTTTTAAGAAATCTGTTTTCTATTTTAGCCAAACAATCACGTGCGATAATGTCAGCCTTCTCCTTATAAACAATAGATAATGTTTCCGAAGTACCTTTGACTGTTGTTAGACGATCCGAGAGGTTAACAATTTTATTCTCTGCATCTGCAATTCTACCCTCCATAACTGCAGCAATACTATCAGTTTCATTAGAACGTGAATCTAAGACTTCGGACATTTGAGATTTAAGAAGATAACAGCTCCTCTAATAATTCTCTCCAAATCAGAGACAGTTATAGTGATGAGTTAGATGAGGCAGAAGCAAACAACAAAGGGGAAGCAGGTCTACAACGTTTTGTAAATGCACCACCCGGTAATAGCCCACAAGTCTGTGAGCATGATTTATAAAAAGTTGAATTGCACGCAGTACAGGAGACACCATTAGTAACTCCTTTCTTACAACCAAAATATGTCCTGTCACTCTCGTCAAAGTTTTTAACTTTCGTCAAATTATTGTCAGTCATAAAGTCTGTACTGCGGTTATGTTTTTGCGACAAACCCACAAAAATCAATGGAACTGTTACCATTTATAAATAATAAAGATCTCTACGACTACTAGTTAATAGACACTAGGAGAATACCTTCCATTAACATGTGCAAATATAAATCAAAATTAAAAGTTAGAGAAAAAATTTAACAAGCAATAGCACTTACACTAATTCTAGACAGCGGACACTTTTATTTTAGATATAACATCATCTCTTCTTGACATTTTATAACTGTTTCTTCGTTAAGATAAGCATGACAGAATCATTAAAAATTCATTAAGAAGCATGATAAGAATCTAAAAGAAAATTAATTAATTTATTAAATTCATAATTTACCAAGTAGTTGATGTTCTTCAGTACTGTAATGGACAATATTAAAGCATTCTGTTAATTACGAGCCTCATTACAATTCGACAGTTTAGTAGAAGAAATTATTATTCCAAAACATAGTTAACCCTTGTGTTCATACCCGGGTACCTACGACTATACATTCTTTCATTTGACTGACGTAAATATTAAAATTTTACTTTAGCGCTTTAGATATAAGTTATTTATGTTAAATAAAAGCAATTTCTTTAAACAATTTTTTATTTATTTTAAATAAATAAAAAATTAGTTTAAACTATAGATATAGAGTGTCAGCACTCTTTGTGGCTGAGATAAATTGTTTAAAAATTCATTAGGTTCACTTGAAATTTGTTACTCTAGGGTTTTTACGGTCGGTGATTACGAATATGATGTCAGTTTTAAAGTTTAAAATGTCGGATCCAATAATAGTAAATGCCATATTGGATCCGACATTTTGAATTTAAAAAAATTGACATCATATTCGTAATCAGCGATCCCAAAACTCTCGAGTAACAAATTTCAAGTGAATTGCATCAGACATTTTTATTTTTTTAAATCTAATATTATATTCGTAATCAGCGACCCCGAAAACTTGCGAGGAATAAAGTTAAAGTGAATTTAATGAATTTTCAAACAATTTGTCTCATACACCTTGAGTGTTAACACTATATATATATATATATATATATATATATATAATAACGGGTGTTTTATTATTTTAATTAATATTTGTTTAAGAATTTAGAGTTTGCTGATCTAGTTAATCAACATAAAATTATTTTAATTTTGAGAATCTGATCTTAAGAATCAGAGTAAAAAATTTTATGCAAAACATGCGTTATATTTGGTAGAGAGAATTATTTGCCCGACGCCAGATATATTTTATGGAAAAATATTCAAACCCGATTAATTAGTTGGAAAATTAGCTAGCTCAATATTTTCATGGAGAGCGCGGGGTAAGGAGAAATCACCAGTTAGTTTAAAACTTTGATTTAACCACATTAATTACAGGTCCAGATGGGACCTGTTAAACAGTACAAGATTGACGTGAAACAAAGAAAACCGAAATACATGTTATTCTTGATCGATAATTGACAGGAGACAACAAATTCAATTATTCCGAGACTCACCAGAGATACGCTGACGTCCCTGCATGTTAGCACGGCCCATCCTTGGTCAAGAAAAAAGGCACAATTTAATTTACATATTAAGTTTAATTATCACTGACGTGACCTGTCACTGACAACGACAAAAAGAGAATCAATTAAATGGCCGACGGGAACGCCGAAGCAGATGCGCATTTCGGTTTCTTGGTGAGTCTCACGCGCACTTGTTACAAAGATTTCCCGATGGTAATCGATGCGCGATGGTCAATTATAAAGTTTATTTACTGACCGTCGAAAGAGTTCACAAAATATAGTTTCTTTATTCTCCGCGAGGGGCACTGAGCGACGACGTCTGGTTCGCAAGATGGCTGCGGCAGTGTTTTGACAATTGGTGTCCCCGTCGATGGATATTCATCTTACTGCCACTTAATGTGACCGGTATTTATTTCCGTTAATCAATGCAAGGAAACATCTCCCTCGTTGGACGAATACGGAGTAATGTCTCGGCAGTAATCCGGAAATTCAGAGATCAGGAATTCGCGGTGTTACGGTTTTGCATGAAAGATAATCGAAGTATCAGTTTTCTAAATATTTATTGATTGAGGTGACCAGCGATCTGACAGTTCACAATTAATACCGGATTTGATAGGAAATTTTTAACAAAAGAAAGTTTATAAAATAAAAATGAATAAATTAAAGTAATCTTTCTTGACGTGACGTAAATATCGAAAATCTGGAGCGCTAAGATAAAATAGAAAAGCACCCTGCGCGAAAGACCACAGTACCATATCCCTATATATTTTGATGTGCTAAATCCTTTGTCTCAAACTTATTTCTCGGGGGTTCTTAAGATCGCTGACTACGAATCTGCGGACAAGTTTAAGAAATTTGTTAGATTTTGACTTTACTTGTTAAATAGGGGTTTTCGGGGTCGCTGATTACAGATTTGCAATTAGGTTTTAAAAATTCAATATGGCGGACCCAATATGGCAGTCATTTGTTTGAAAATTGATTTATTTTGCTTAAAAATGGGTACTCGGTGGTTTTTCGGATCACTGATAACAAATCTTTAATTAGATTTTGAAAAATCAATATGTCCGTTTGAAAATAATGTAATTTTTATTTATGTCTGTTTATGGTAACGAACTCGTTTGTCTTTAAAAGACCTATGCAGTTGTTTTTTTTGTTTACTCTTTCTGGAACAATATCTCTTTTTAGCATCCAACAATAGACAGCCAACATATTTTCTCCAAAACTAATTTGACAGTTTCATAATCTTTAAGTTTAGTGGAATGGGCTACGTGAATTGAAGCAAAAACATTAGTGTTATGAATTAGCACTGCCCTTAGACTTCTTTTAGATGAGTCAATGAAGAGTCAAAATTTTTTTTGGAATAATTTTTATAGGAATAATAAATATTTTTTTCCAAAAAATTGTCAATTTTTACATTCCTGATAGCAAACCCATAAAAATTATTTAAAAAAATTTTAAGTACTTAATTTGGTTGTAAGATATTGCTCTTTAAGAAATATGTGTTATCAAATTTATTATTCAAGATTTAATAATCCGCAGCTTCACTCGTTGGCTATCAGGAACGCGTAAATGCTAGATGTGACAAAGCTTTTAAATTCTTCTGACGGATCGCAGGTCGCTACCTTCATCAAGCTAGGAGCAAAAAATTCTTTTTTGCAACACTAATCTGTAAAATTGAATTTTACACACTAAAAACAGTGTGTAAAGTACTTCTTTTTATAGCGGTGTGTAAAGTTTTACTTTACACACCGCTAGTAATGCGTAAAGTAAATTACAGTATATAAAGTGATTTTCAGTGCGTAAAATGATTACTTTACACATTCTTGTGACTGTTTGATGAGAAATGATGAAATAAAGCTTTAAAACAACAATTTACAATCACTTTTTTTTATTTTAGCTTCAAGAAAATTTCATTCAACAGTTCAACCACTACACCTAAACATTCAGTAATATTGTCAATAGTGCTGCCAGTTTAGTTGTTCTAGTGTTGCAAAAAATGTTGTATGACACTCGTGCATAAAGTTGATTATACTCGTGTGATTTGCATCACTCGCCTTCGGCTCGTGCTGCAAATGTCACACTCGTAAAATCACTCACTTTACGCACTTGTATCATAAATAACTATTTTAAAATAGTACTTACTATACAAATTTCACGTATTTGTACATTTGTCAACTACTTTCTGAAATGGTACATTCTTCCACTATCCCTAATAATACTGTTTATTGCATTATATAATTATAATTTTTGTTCACTATACTAATCTTTATTTCGGACAAAGTAATATTTTTTGAACAATAATTAAAGACGTTATGAACTTTTATTTTAAAAAGTTCCTAATGTTTGCTTCTCCGATGACGGCCGGATGAAGCTGCTGGCTTTTTAATGTACATTAAAAAATTTGTCATTATATGGTTTTTAAAGAGGAATAACCCAGCAACAATTTAGTACAAAAGAAAAATTTTATGATCAATAATTTAAAAAGTTAAGAATTTTTTGGAAAAATTCTTGTTCATTGTTTCAATCGTTCTGCAAAAAATAAATAAATTTTTTTAAAATTTAAAATAATATAAATAGTTACTTCATCAATAATTTAAAAAATTGTAATTTGAGGTTATGTAAACTAGTAAATATAAAGATCCTAATCCAATATTTAAAATATATATATATATATATATATATATATATATATATATATATATATATATATATATATATATATATATATATATACATACATATACATATATATACATATATATATATACACTACCGTCCGAAATTGTGCGAACGCTAACATCTCGAGCTATTAAAAAACACACCCGCACAGAAACAGTGATAACTCGGTTAAAAATGAAGCTAGATGCTTTTATTAAATTGCATTGGAAAGCTTATTAAATTTCCAATGAAATGCCACTATTTTAAGTTGTATTGCATAAATAGAAAGCGAGATATCGTGTTATGAAGACAAAAAAATAATTCTATTTTTTTCGGAATTTCTTACTCTGACTTTGACTCCTGGCACAGTTTAGCAAAGTTTATGAAAAAAATTGTTACTTTTACAGACTATTCCTTGTAACCTAAGCTTTAAATAGAGACCAAGAACAACAAAAAATATTTACGGGTTCCCGAGATATTACAAAAAGAGTCGGACCGTGCCAAGCAGAATTTTTAATCATCGATTTCTCTAATTCGCAGTTGAGTCAATTACTTGTCTGTGTAAAAAGTGTCGAAAATTAATTTTACCAAGTACATTCTTACTGGGATCCACTTTTTAATTTAATTTATTATATATCGATATTTAAAAAGTGGATCCCAGTAAGAATGTACTTGGTAAAATTAATTTTCGACACTTTTTTCACAGACAAGTAATTGACTCAACGGCGAATTAAAGAAATCGATGATTGAAAATTCTGCTTGGCACGGTCCGACTCTTTTTGTAATATCTCGGGAACCCGTAAATATTTTTTGCTGTTCTTGATCTCTGTTTAAAGCTTAGGTTACAAGGAATAGTCTGTAAAAGTAACAATTTTTTTCATAAACTTTGCTAAACTGTGCCAGGAGTCAAAGTCAGAGTAAGAAATTCCGAAAAAAATATAATTATTTTTTTGTCTTCATAACACGATATCTCGCTTTCTATTTATGCAATATAACTTAAAATAGTGGCATTTCATTGGAAATTTAATAAGCTTTCCAATGCAATTTAATAAAAGCATCTAGCTTCATTTTTAACCGAGTTATCACTGTTTCTGTGCAGGTGTGTTTTTTAATAGCTCGAGATGTTAGCATTCGCACAATTTCGGACGGTAGTGTATATATATATTATATATTATAAAAAGATATCGCCGCTTTTTCAAGATTCTGTAAGGGCACCCTATCACAAAGGGTCCGTCAAAATATTTTTGACCTATTTTTTGACCTATAGGGGAAAAAATAGGATAAATAACGGTCTCACATTACGTTAAAATCTATGTCTAATTTGACCTATAGGTCAAAAACATAAGTCAAAACTTATGTCTAATTTGACCTACTTTTTGACCTATAGGTCAAAAAGAGGATAAATAGCGATTAAAAATACATGTTTAATTTTACCCACTTTTTTTAACTACGGGTTTTAAAAGGGGCCTTAATGTGGGTCATCACATTACGTCAAAATTTGATTTATGTTTCACCTACAGGTCAGAGCTTGCCCCTCAAATAGTTATGGTACTACAAAATTTAAGTACCCTCAAAATTGAAGTCAATTTTGAGGGCAGTTTTGAACTACGGGTTAATTTACTATAACTTACTCTAACTTATTACTAGGCATTCATATTAAGAGAATATAATTTGAAAATAAAAATTAAAACTAGGGGGGCTTCTCCCCCCTGCGCGCTTCGCGCGCCAACCCCCTAACTATTTCTTATATTTATTTTAATTTTTATTTTCAAAAGTTAGGGGGTTGGCGCGCGAAGCGCACAGGGGGCCGAAGCCCCCCTAGTATATATATATATATATACTAGGGGGGCTCCGCCCCCCTGCGCGCTTCGCGCGCCAACCCCCAGATTTTATATTTACTTCTATTTATGGATAATATAAAGATTGTAAAATGCGATCTTATGATATTAGCCATTCTCAAATTTTCAATCTTTGTCATCAATTTTGAAGTAACATACCAGCCTGCAAGTAAAAAAAATTTCTTTTGGATAGGCTTTGACGTCCTATTTCGCGCTTCTGTTTGAGGGGGCAAGCTCTGACCTGTTGGTAAAACACATATTAAATTTTAACGTAATGTGAAGGCTCACATTAAGACCCCTTTTAAACCCGTAGCTCAAACAAATTGGTAAAATTAAACATGCATTTTTATTCGTTATTTATCCTCTTTTTGACATAGGTCAAAAAATAGGTCAATTTTGACATATATTTTGATTTATGTTTTTGTCCAATAGGTAAAAAAATAGGTCAAATTAGACACAGGTTTTGAGGTAATGTGAGGCCGTTATTTATCCCCTTTTTGACCTATAGGTAAAAAAATTGGTCAATTTTGACATAGATTTTAACGTAATGTGAGGCCGTTATTTATCCTCTTTTTGACCTATAGGTAAAAAATAGGTCCATTTTGACATAGATTTTAACGTAATGTGAGGCCGTCATTTATCCTCTTTTTGACCTATAGGTTAAAAAATAGGTCAATTTTGACATAAGTTTTGACCTAATGTGAGGCCGTTATTTATCCTCCTTTTAAACCTATAGGTCAAAAAATTGGTCAATTTTGTCCAATTTTGAGGTAATGTGAGGCCGTTATTTATTCCCTTTTTGACCTATAGGTCAAAAAATAGGTCAATTTTGACATAAGTTTTGAGGTAATGTGAGGTCGTTATTATCCTCTTTTTAAACCAATAGGTCAAAAAATAGGTCAATTTTGACATAGATTTTAACGTAATGTTAAGCCGTCATTTATCCTCCTTTTGACCTATAGGTAAAAAAATAGGTCAATTTTGACATAGATTTTAAAGTAATATTAGGCCGTCATTTATCCTCTTTTTAAACTAATAGGTCAAAAAATAGGTCAATTTTGACATAAGTTTTGAGGTAATATGAGGCCGTTATTTGTCCTCTTTTTGACCTATTGGTCAAAAAATAGATCAAATTAGAAATAGATTTTGACGTAATGTGAGGCCTTTATTTATTCTCTTTTAAACCTATAGGTCAAAAAATAGGTCAATTTTGCATAGATTTTAACGTAATGTGAGGCCTTTATTTATTCTCTTTTAAACCTATAGGTCAAAAAATAGGTCAATTTGGCATAGATTTTAACGTAATGTGAGGCCGTTATTTATCCTCTTTTTGACCTATAGGTAAAAAAATAGGTCAATTTTGACATAGATTTTAACGTAATGTTAGGCCATTATTTATCCTCCTTTTGACCTATAGGTAAAAAAATAGGTCAATTTTGACATAGATTTTAACGTAATGTGAGGCCGACATTTATCCTCTTTTTGACCTATAGGTCAAAAAATAGGTGAATTTTGACATAAGTTTTGAGGGCCTTTTTGGGATTGGGCGCCCTTACAGAATCTTGAAACAGCGGCGGCGGCGATATCTTTTTATAATATATATAGATATATAGATATATATATATATATATATATATATATATATATATATATATATATATATATATATATATATATATATACAAACTTTACATTTTTTTAAATAAAATTCATTATAAAAAAAATTCTAGCTTTACATGAAACAAACGAACATCACTAGAAAGATTTTGAGGATGAGCCATATTCGCATTGTATAAAACTATAGTTTTTACCTACAGAATTAAACATTTTTATTTATTTCTCGGAAAGTTATGCAGATCTCATTTTTAAACTCACGCAGCACTTAAAGGTATGTATGTACTAGCACCACAAAAAAATTAACCAAAATAAATGTGGATTTTTTGCAAAAATCGAAAATATATTTTTATTTCTTTAATATTAATAAAATATTGAATAAATTTTCTCCCATAATTTTTTTAGATGAAAGTGTGTCTTTTTATTGACAATTTAAAAAATAATTGACCTAAAAATCTTTTGCCGAAAAACATTTATGGGGTTTCAAAGAAAAAAAGCTACAAAATTTCAATGTTGTATATCTCCTATGCTTATAAATATTTGTTCAAAAAAGTTTCACTATTTTGTTAGTGGTATCCATGAGGACAATAAAGCACAATTTAATCCAAATCCCATTCTAGAAGGAAATTCCTATGATCACTTACTATGGAATTGCTCAAGAAAATGTTATCAAAATGTAAGATGAAAATTAAGATTATACCAACTTTTATGCAAAAAATTTTACTCTTAACTTTACCCAGAACAATTTAACTTTCAACTTGGACTTTCAATTTCACCAAAAATATTTTCCCTTTCAATTTCACCCAAAAAATTTTTACTTTCAATTCTCACCCAAAAAATGGCACTTTCATTTTCACTCAAAAAAATTAACTTTCGACATTCACTTTCAACTTTCACCAAAAAAATATTCACTTTCAATTTTACCCAAAAAATTTTCACTTGTGATTCACTTTTAACTTTCGCTAAAAAAAATTTCACTGTCACTTTCACCTAAAACAATTTATCTTTCAATTTCACCAATAATAATATCACTTTTAATTTCATCTAAAAAATGTTCACTTTATATTTCACCCAAAAAAATTTCAGCCGTCGGTACTGTGCCGGAAACAATCCGGTTGACAATTTTTTATCTGGGAGTACGGAATTTTTTTATTTTCATTATGAGTTATTAAGTGATAAGACATTTTTTATTAATGTTGTTATTTGTTATTGTTACAAAAGTATAAAACTTTTTGTAACGCCTAAAACTCCAAAGGGTGGTAAAAATTGGATGAACGGCTGTGTAAATTATTTAATAATAATATATATATATATATATATATATATATATATATATATATATATATATATATATATATATATATATATTAGAAAATTTTTAAAAACGTATCTAGATATTTTTTCATGATCTTTTTAAATGTAAAAGGGCAGATCGACAAACGAAAGGGCAAGCAAGTATATTAGAATAATTCTCCTTCGAAAGAAAATCTAAGAAATTTTCTGTCTTCTTCGCATACAGAAAGTAATAAGAACGCGTCTTTGAGATCTATTTTTGCCATAAGGGCTCCCGGAGAAATTAATTTTTGTTACTGTTTTAACAAATATCAATCAAGAAATTTGTTTTATCTAAATTCTTTACATGCTTTTTTATTAACTTTTCATAGCTGTCAAACTAAGGTTTTTTGTGCAACTTTATTTAAAAATTATAATTATAACTTTAATTAAAACATTTTTTGAAAATAATTATCGAAAGTAAATTCTATATACATTAAAAAAAGTAGGCCAAATTATTGTAAAATTATTGTAGAATTATCGTAAAATTTAATTTAAAAAGAATTTATCTTAAGTAGATATTAGTTTTCTCAAAGATATAATGAAATATATAATATATAAATTAACTCTCTAAAGTCAAGTGTTGATTTTGTATAAAGCGTATAAAGCGCTACCCCAGCAGCACACTATCAGGCCTATGGTGGATCTAGTTTGTCTTACCCTCATGTGTGTTGTAGTTGTAAAGATAATTTTTTTTAATTAAACCCACTTTTTTATTTTAAAAGAATACAAAATTTGAATCATTTAAAATTTTTGAACCTTTTTAAATAATAATTTTACTAAAAAAAGTTTTAAATAATTTTTGGAAACTTCTTGGTAACTTCCAAGAAGTTTCCATGGGAAGCTTCTAACCTGCGGAAAATATTGTATTTCCTGCAAGTTTCCTGGAAGTTTTTGTTCTATGTGGGTACATTTAAATTTATACGGTTTTAAATGAAAAATGGTTTACTTTATTAAAAATACAAATATTTATTAACTTATAATGTTTATTAAAATAACATGAATTACTTAATTTATTCCTATATCATTAAGGAGTCATCTTTATAGTTAATATAAAAAAAGAAAAAAATTTTTTAATGAAGAAAGCTATTTATTTGTTTATAAAGTTAATAATTTGTTTATAACTAATGTAATTATTTAGGCTAATAAATTTTTCAAGTTTTTGAAAGAATATAGAATGAAAGAACTATGAAAGACTGGGGTAAACCCGCTCACTTTTTTCAGAATGGTAAAAACCTAGGAAATTATTCTCTAAATCCATGTTAATTTATATAATTTGAAAGCTTATGATTTCTACTAACAAAATAAGCAAGAATTTTTGATTTATCTTTCTTAGTTTTACTTGGGAAAAATTTTTAAAACACATATACCAAATTTCTAAATCACAATTTTCCAGGGTAAATCCGCTCACCCCTCGGGGTAAACCCGATCACTTGATTTTTTTTTATGAATTTAAGGTAATCCCGACAGTTTTATTTTGCACATATTAAATTTCTCCTTATTTCCGTCTTCAGTATGATTTATTAATGATAAATTATAAGTTTTATAAACAATAAATATTGGTTTATTAAATAATAAGTATAGGTTATATAATAATAATAATAATAATAAATATAATAATAATAAGTATAGGTTAGTATAAGAGAAAATTAAAAATGTAGTAACAATTTTAAATGTAACAAGTTATAGATTTTTTTATTGATAAAATAAAACTTAATAATCCAAAGATCATTTTTCTTTTTTTGCACTTCTAAAAATAATATACCGCCTCAGATTCTATGACGAATTCATGAAATTAAACGAAAGTTCGTTAACATTAGTTGTATGTTAAGTACTATTCACAGTACAAATATCTTCATCTTAAGTTGAGTTTTTTTTGTTGATTTAATGGCTTTTTGCAAAGCAGATAGCCAAAACACTAAGCAGATAGCCAAAACACAAGTTGAGTTTATAGCGTCAAATCGCTAGTGAGCGGGTTTACCCTGTGCGCGGGATTACCCCAGTCTCCCCTACATATGATATAAATATTTAAAGTTTAAAAAATGCCAAAAATGTTTAAAAATAAAGTGAAACTTGATTATTGTTTATATAATTGTTAATAACAATGATAATTTTTAACTTTTAAATAATTATTTACTAAAATACACATGCATTTATACTTGTCTGCAAAAAAACAATTTTGTTTATGACGAAGAACCAAAGTAATCTATTTGTTAATTAACATTGTTTGCAACAATTTAAATAAATTGAATTATGCATTAATAATTGTCCAGTGGTCATACTAGACTAATTTAAATTGATTTTGATCATGTGCATGGGATTAATAAAAAATAAACTTGATTTTTTGGAAAAATATTGTAATTTGTTTACTTTTTGAGTAACAGGTAGAAAGAATGAATTAAAAATTTTAAAAATCGACTATTATGGATCTCTTAGTAATAATAGACCAAGAACTTCAACATCCGATAAAATTTGTAGGTTCTAGACCATTTTCAATAGTAAATTGTACAATAATCCCACTGTGCATCGCGCTAGAGTGAGCGAGCGGACGGACAAATTTTATTTATTACACTACATATTTGGCAAATTTTTTCGGACCATTTTCAGAGGAAATTCTAAGCTTTCATTTGAGATTATTAAAAAGAAAATAAAAACTGTCGAACTTGCAAAAAATTGCAAAAAACTATTTATTTAAAAAACAAATTTTTTTATTAAACAAATAAAATATTTTAAAAGTACACGAAAAACCTTTTAAGGCCAATAATAACTTTTTTAATCGAATAATTTAAGTAGAAACTACATATATTCAAAAAACGCATGTTCGAGTTGAAGCGGAAATTTTATCCCCCACCCTTGTGATAGGGGTGTGGAATTGGACCTGTAAATTGGTGTAGTAACTAATATCTACTAGAGTAACATATTACCAAAGTATAAACGAAATCCAAAAACTTTTTTATTTTTGGGGCAGTTCAGGAATAATGCCTTCTATATTAAGTAAAAACTCAGCCAATAGAAAAGTAGATATTTATTAAGTTATTGACACGAAGTATAAAGAATGTAAATATTTGTCATGAAGTCAAAATAAAGCCTTCCTTGAGGAAAGACTTTAATAAGTACGACTGTATTTTTCAGTGCTAATTAGAAACTTCATTTAACTCCCTGTTTACATAATGACATTTTTGGGACAACACCTTGAAGGGGTATTGGTCTAAATTAGGAACCTTCTATTGCCAAGTAGAAACTTAATATAAATTTCTTTACACATTGAAATCGAAAATAGAAAGTAGGTGTTGAGTCCTGCGCCTGTCTTCGAACGTTGTCCTGTGTACGTACCTTAAAAACGCCTTTTTTGATGTGACTTAAACTTGGTATTTGGGAGTTTTTGAGGCCGCTAATTAATACGAATTTTGAAGCCGACATTTTTAATTTTGATTTAAGATTCGTAATCAGTGACCTCGAAAAACCTCAAATATCAAGCTTTAGTCAAATCCATCAATTTTCAAAATTTATAATTATGTCCGCTATTTTGAATTTTTTAGAAACGACCTTACATTCAATCAACAATATTCAGCAAACCCAAAAATGATAAATAACAATAAATACCGCAAATAAAATTAATAAGTAAGAGTGCCACTCTATATACCGCTCTATGAGTACAAGTAGAGCGCGCGCTTATGAAAAAGTTGTGCTATATGAAAATTTTTGACTGATTCAAATCTTTTTCGATTTGATTTTTATAGTTGATAGTTCCAGCTTTATTTTAAGCCTAATTATAGACTTCTAGCACGTCGGCATCATTCTCTACACGTAATAAAGAAGACCAAAAACAAGGTTTTTGAGACTATGCGTACATTTTCTCAAAATCTCGACGTGATGGATACTTTTGGAGGTCTTATTCGTGTTTAGCGATAAAAATCTTATCTACTTTGTGCACAACTTTTAATGCCTACAACAGCGACAAAAAATTTATTTCATTAGCGAACTCATCGGAAACCTTCAGAAGAATGTCCATAAGATGCACTTCGAGCGAATCTCGTCTCGAAAAATCGAGAATCTCGCGAGAAAAACAATAAAAACAATTGAATGTGATATTTTTATCTCTTTTCTTTTATGAAAGGACAAAGTCTTGTCATGCATCACTATCCATAACATATGTCAAAAGTGTACAGAAATATATAAGGATACCACTATTTCTGTCCATGAACCTAACTCCGACAATTCTGCAAAGTAATGCTTTTCCTTGGGTAGATAATTTGTTTTTAATGTAATCTTTAACAAATCGTAATAAATACAACAGAAAGTGTTTAGATTAAAAGAATACCATACCATGGTTCAGACCACTTTTTTGTGTTCTTCTCATTTTAACAAAAAAAAAATGTTTTTAAGTGTAGGACTTCCAATTTTAGAACTTTTTTTTTTACTGATATTTGTTGCTAATGGATCTTATTGTAGATTTTAATTCTCAGAAAATATTACAATGTGTTATATATATATATATATATATATATATATATATATATATATATATATATATATTTATATATATATATGGGTAATTCTACGTGAGATTTTAGTCGACCTCTTAAAATCGGCCAAATATATTTTTTTCTATTCTGTATCGAAAAAAAGATACGTGAGCCAAAATAAGTGAAACCGGCCACTTGAAAAATTTTTGTCTCCAATTTTCAAGTTATCTATGATTTTTGGTAGATATATGAGTACACATTTTCTCCCTAAATTTTTATTCAAAAAAAAATTTATTTTTGAAGTAATCAGGTGTTGAAGTTTTGGGTCATTTTATTTTTATTTTATTATTACTTTGAAACAAATAAAGATAATTAAATGAATTTTTTTAAATTAAAGCTTAAAGTCTATACTTTAAGGATTAAATAAAAGCGATTGCTAAAAAATGAAAATTTATAATTGTTATTAACAATTCTTTTAAACAATTGCAAATTGAAGAATGTTCTCAATGTTTTTCAAAAATTAAATTACGATGTATTAATGCGTAAAACTCCAAGCATTAAAATAAAAAAAAGAAAAATCAGTAACCTCCAATATTATAGATATTGTGTAGATTTTTCTGGAAAAAGGCAGGCATAATTCGGCTCGAGTTACTGGAAAAAGATAAAATTGCAAACGAATAAATAAGATCGTCTTTTGTTTTGTTAGAAACTTTACGCTTTTAAGCGGATTTTTATGATTAAAACTCGATTTTCGCCTGCATTTTGTCAGAAAAATCTACATAATTTCTATAATATTGGAGGTTACTGATTTTTTTTTTAATTGTAATGCTTGGAGTTTTACGCATCAATACATCGTAATTTAATTCTTGAAAAACATTGAGAACATTCTTCAATTTGCAATTGTTTAAAATAATTGTTAATAACAATTATAAATTTTCATTTTTTAGCAATCGCTTTATTTAATCCTTAAAGTATTGACTTTAATCTTTAATTTTTTAAAAAATTCTCTCAATTATCTTTTTTTGTTTCAAAGTAATAATAAAATGAAAATAAAATGACCCAAAACTTCAACACCTGATTATTTCAAAAATAATTTTTTTTGAAAAAAAATTTAGGGGAAAAAGTTTACTCATATATCTACCAAAAATCATAGATAACTTGAAAATTAAAGACAAAAAATTTTCAAGTGGCCGGTTTCACTTATTTTGGCTCACAAATATTTTTATTTTTGTTTAATTGTCAAAATTTTCGAGTTATAAATTTTTCAAATTTTGCAGTTTCAATTGTAGGCATACATTCAGTAGCTTTGAAGTCCGAAAATATTAAGTTTAGAAAAAAAATGTCAAAGAACGAAAGTTATAATTTTCTTTCGACTTTTAGGAAATGAAAACAATTTTTTTTCAATTTTTTATTAAAAAATTAAAAAAAAATTTATAAACAACTTATTTTTGTTTAACTATTTGAATAAAATTAAATTAATATCAATTGTGCCTACTCCCAAAAAGATGAGCCGCGCAACAATGCGGGACGTCGGCGCATCTCCGGTGAGTCCCAAAAGAAATAATGTGTTGTCTCCTGACGAATGATCGATCAAAAATAAACTTGTCAATTTTCTTTGTTTCACGACATTTCTGTAATTATGAACAGGTCCCGTCTGGACCTCTAATTTCTTATTGGCAAAAAATTTCAGAGTGGGCATGAAAAGTTTAATGAGTTAAAAAAAATTAAGCTGACCGTGCAGGTCGTACGCACCCGGCACAATGGGTTTTTTTACAATTTACTGTCAAAAATGTCTAGAGCCTACAAATTTAATAATAATCAAAATCTGATAAAATTTGTAGGGCCTAGAAAATTTTTAATAGTAAATTATAAAAACATCCCATTGCGTCGCAGGCGTGCGACCTGCACGGGCAGCTTAATTATTTTTTTAACCCATTAAACTTGTCAGGACCACTCTGAAATATTTTGCAAAACCTTCTTATAATTTCCACGTATGATTTGAAAAAAGAAAATAAAAAATGTATCATACAACTTATAATTTAATTAATTTTTCGCTAGCTCAATCTTTTCAAGGAGAGCGCGGAGTAAGAGAAATCACCAGTTAATTTTTAATTTGATTTAATAATAAGAAATTAGAGGTCCAGACGGGACCTGTTCATAATTACAGAAATGTCGTGAAACAAAGAAAATTGACAAGTTTGTTTTTGATCGATCATTCGTCAGGAGACAACACATTATTTCTTTTGGGACTCACCGGAGATGCGCCGACGTCCCGCATTGTTGCGCGGCTCATCTTTTTGGGAGTAGGCACAATTGATATTAATTTAATTTTATTCAAATAGTTAAACAAAAATAAGTTGTTTATAAATTTTTTTTTATTTTTTTAATAAAAAATTGAAAAAAAATTGTTTTCATTTCCTAAAAGTCGAAAGAAAATTATAACTTTCGTTCTTTGACATCTTTTTCTAAACTATATGCAAAATTTCGAAAATTCGTAACTAAAAAATTTGGACAATTAAACAAAAATAAAGAAATACGTATCTATTTTTTCGATACAGAATAGAAAAAAAATATTTTTGGCCGATTTTAAGAGGTCGACTAAAATCTCACGTGGAATTGCCCATATGTAATAATTGATAAATTGGCTGTATTTCAAAAAAAATCAGCGTGGAAAATTTAAGTGTATGTTTTGTGCGATTTTGTCGCACTCTAACATTCGCATATCAATTTGTACAGTAGTATCTTAATGAGAAAAAATGTGGAGAAATTAATTCTCTACAACTTTTGTTTAAGAAATTTTTAATTAGGGGAGACTGAGGTAAACCCGCGCACAGGGTAAACCCGCTCACTAGCGATTTGATGCTATAAACTTAACTTCAGATGGAGATATTTGTACTGTGAATAGTACTGAACATACAACTAAAGTCAACGAACTTTCGTTTAGTTTCATGGATTCGTCATAGAATCAGAGGCGGTCAAGTGTTTTAAGAAGTGCAAAAAAATGATCTTCGGATTTTTAAGTTTTTTGATTATTATTTTTGAGACTTAATTTATTCGACAATTTTTTTCAAGCTATTGGATAACCTTTTTTGAAATATATATGCAGTTTTGTTTGATTTCAAAAATATTTATTTAAATTTATTCTGAAATTTGAAAAATACATTCGGAGTAAAGTCTCTAACATGAAGTCAGGGTGAAGCAGCTCACTTATTAAATTTTTGTAAGAAGCCAAATCAGTATCATCGAGAGTTCTTTAATTTCAATCTTCGGGATCACTGCCGAGAGATTTCTTCGTATTCCAACAAGTAATGTGTTTACTTGTAATCATTACGGGTCATACGAAATGGCAAAAAGGCGAAAGTCCATCGACGAGGACATCAGCTGTCAAAACACTGCGTGCAGCCAACTTGCGAACCGGATGTCGTCGCGCAGTGCCCCTCGCGGAGACTACATGAATTTTTATGAACTCTTTTTCGACAGTCGATAAATGAACTAAATTACTTACTGTCGCGCTTCGATTACCTTCCGAAAATCTTTGTATTGAGTGCGCGTGAGACTCACCAGTAGGCAGAGATGCGCGTCTGCTTTGTCGTCCCCGTCGGCCATTTAATTGATTCTCATTTTGGCGTCTTATTGTGACAGGTCGCAGTAGACCGTTTTTTGTAATAAATAAAATAAAATTAGAATCAATTGTGCCTACTCCCAAAAAGATGAGCCGCGAAACAATGCGTGGACGTCGGCGCATCTCCGGTGAGTCCCTAAAGAAATAATGTGTTGTCTCCTGACGAATGATCGATCAAAAATAAACTTGTCAATTTTCTTTGTTTCACGACATTTCTGTAATTATGAACAGGTCCCGTCTTGATCTGTAATTTCTTATTATTAAATCAAATTAAAAATTAACTGGTGATTTCTCTTACCCCGCGCTCTCCTTGAATAGATTGAGCTAGCAAAAAATTAATTAAATTATAAGTTTGAAAATTTTTCATAAAATATCTCTGGCGTTCGGACAATAAACTCTTCCTACCAAAAATTAACGTGCGTTTTGATTTAGTTTGTTGATTTGGAAGTAAATGAAATTAAATTCTTGAAATAAAATTACTTTATTTAGGGTAATAAAATTAATAATAATTTCTCAAATATTAAGACACCCATTATAACATTTTGAGTCTACGACTCTAATCTACAAGACTTCATTTTGTTTCAGTAACCCTTAAGACATCTGGGTCTACTTTTTCTCTCTGATTCTAATTGTAAAGGATTAAAATAAATACTTTAGTCATTTAACTTTATTTTAACGTTTACTCTTTCTTAAAACCTGTCCCTTAAAATCAGAGTTTTCCGCTCTGTGAATAAGTCAGGTCGAATCACCAATGCCGGACAAATTAATTACAAAATTTAGAATATGTTTTTTGTTTTTTTAGACAAAACATAATTTCGTAATATAAACGAATCAGAAATAAGTAGTTGTTCATAAGATTTTGGGGAAAAAAACAGAACTATACATTTTGAAGAAATAGAATTATTTCTGAATAAAAAAATACTAACGGAAATGCTTTTACTCTATCACAAACATCACAAGATTTAACTTTTACTTTAACTCCAAATTAATCAAAATTAGCACCGTTTCTAAATCTTTAAACAAAGGAAGATATATCTTTACCGAATAATCAGGAACTAGCCATTCTCGATGCACTCGATTTAGAACCAATTTTCAATGGATCAAATATTCCATTCTCAGTTTTTATAGAGGGTTGTAATAAAGCAAGACAGATGTTACCCGCATTATCCCAAGTTGAAGAAAATTTAGTGAAATTAATTCGGTCGAAATTAATAGGCGAAGCAAGGAAATTAATATCAGGAAGTGGTTATGCTACAATCACAGACCTCGTTAGTCATTTGAAAAAACTATCTAACAAAAGTATTTATCAATTACAAGGAGAGTTAGGCAATATTTTTAAGTGGGTAAGCGAATCAGTTGTATCTTATGCTAATAGAATAAAAAATTTATTACATAAAATTTGTAGGGAGCATAGGTTAAAAAATAAAGGCATTTTAGAAAAAGCAACAATTGAAAGTGTAAAACAAGATACAGTTTCATGTCTTCGTAGTGATTTACCACTAAAATTAGACATTCGCGTTAGAGATTATTTAATTTAAAAAAAAGTAACAAATAAAGTTCTTGAAAATGAAATTTTACGCAGTGTTAAGCGAAATCTACAAAATCAAAAATTAATGCGAAAATATGTTTAAGAATGAATGCAAAACGAAGAAAAATTAAGAAACCAAACTCAAGAAGGAACAAGGAATTTTAGTAATAAAAAATGTATTATCTATGTAATGTAACATTAATATATAACCCGGAAGATAGGACTATAGTTAATCGGGGGTTTTTGGGGTCGCGAGTCACGAATCTGTATTCCAATTTTTAAAATTTCAAAATGGCGGATTCAATATGTTCGACAAATTTTCAAAAACTCAGTAGATTAGCTTGAAACTTGTTACTCGGAAGTCCAATTTTTAAAACTAAACCTGGCGGATCGAACATGTTGCATATTGGACAATTTTTCTAAAAAATTATTAGATTCGCTTAAAAACTTGTTACCGCAGATTTGTACGCTTTTGGTTGTGTATAATTTTTCCAGTTTTAACTCTGGTAAATCTATATATCGACGTCTCCTGTTCATACAATGCTTATTGAAAAACGAATGCAAGATGATTCTTATTCATTTTTTGGTGCAAGACAATGCTTATTCGATTTTCCGTGCAATAAAATGCTTATTCAAAATTGTGTGTAAAACAATTGCCACTGACAGAACAATAAATGTAACCCTAAATGTTCCTATTAATATTAAATTGCAATTAAATATCTGAGAATTTCAGTACGTGTCTTTTGTTATAAGAAACATTAAACACGGATCATTAAATACGGATCACACGTACTAAGAAATATTTTTAAGCTATTGCAATTATAAATTATACTGAATTGAAAATTTTATAAAATTCATAGAATAAGCTAATTTTAGGATGTAAATTTTCGCATAGAATTTTGAATAAGCATTTTATTGCACGGAAAATGAAATAAGCATTGTCTTGCACCAAAAAGTGAACTATAATGTAAAACGCGTTACCTTCCCACCTAGTGGACGAAGAAGGAACTGTAATGTAAGACCCGCGAAATTTTAAAATTAATATATATTTTATATATTTTATATATTTATATATTTATTGGTTTATACACCTGTCTTCAGCCTTACATACTTGGCTATACAAGTGTTTCTTACAATTTCTTTGCTTTTACAAATTTTCTTATATACAATTCCTAACACTAAGTTTGCGCCTACAGAACGTCTTTTCGAAATTAGGAGTACTCGCATTAGCCTGGACTACCGTCTAATGGGTTTTCTCGCCAGAGGAGAGGGAAACTGTAGAAAACCTTCTCCTGAGTACAACCGGTTTATCGACAGTCGAGTTCTAATGGTGTGTACCGGACAATAATCGACAGTGCACATCATTATACCTCGACGTAAATTAAAAACACACATGCCGGAAAAATCCAAGCCAAATGGGCGCGAACCAAGTACCCTTGGTCCTAGAACGTCCGCCAAGCGAGGCATTTATCCGACCGAGCTAATCTGTCGGTTTTTAAAATTAATAAAAGCATAACAAATTAACATTAACAAAATTAAGTGAACAGTAATCAGAATTTGTTTATTATCTAAGCAACAGAATTTAAAAAACAAATAAAGATTGAAAATTGCAATCAGCGATCCCGAAAACCCCTGAGTAGCAGTATTAGAGCAAATTCAAACAATTTTTTCAAATCTTGTCCGCCATGTTGGATCCGCCATTTTGAATTTTGAAAAACTGACATTGGATTCGTAATCAGTAACCCCGAAAACCCCCGAGTAACAGTTTAAAAGCAATTTTGATGAAATTAAAAATTTTTGAAATTTGTTTAATAATTTGTCGGACACATTAGATCCGCCATTTTGAATTTTTTAAATCTGACTGAAGATTCGTAATCAACGACCTCAAAAACATAAAAAAACGAGATGTTAAAAATTATTCACTAAATGTTAATGAAATGTATAGTTGGTTACATAACTGTTTTTTTAAACAGTCAATTCTATTGTTAAAAGAATATATATATATATATATATATATATATATATATATGTCTATTCTATTGTTAGTTCTATTGTTTAAAGTGAATATTATAACTTTTCGTAATTTACTATTTTTTTAATTGTAGCCACATCGATTCGAAATAGAGAGCATTTTGGCGCAAATTAATTAGTTAATTTTTATAAGAATTACATCAAATTTTCTAACGGGTACATATATGTACTGGAGGTACGAAAGGGTTAACCGATCGGTCTGCAATTTGGAGGCATTATTCTACACATGAGTAGCTATCGTGTGAATCTCGGTCATGATTTTAAAAAAACATTTTCTTATTTTTTTAAAACAATTCGCTTACGAAAGAACAGGCATACAAGCGTTTCCCATACTTTGGGAAAAAATTGAAATTCTGAATTTTTATAATTTGGCAAAGTACAAGAAAGTACAGCAAGGAAAAGAAAGAATTCTAATTGTTGGACTCCAAATTTCGCAAAAAAACTATTTTTAAATCTCCCATACTTTGCTGTACTTTCCCGTATTTTGCCGAACTTCATAAATACAGAATTTGAATTTTCTTGCATATGATTCCCAAAAAACCCTTTCTTTCCTCTCTCATACTTTGCTGTACTTTCCTGTACTTTGCCAATCCCAAAAAAATCCGAATTTTAATTTTCATAGTTAATATTTTCCAAAAAACTATGTTTTAAATCTCCCATACTTTGAGTATGGGATTTATACTTTAGTATAGATACCTAGACAAGTGTTTATACCACAATGGCTTTGATTTTCTTTATTTGTAATAAAAAAATTAATATTTTTGGTAAATTAATACAAAATTTATGCTTATGCAGCTTCAGACCATGTGTGTGTCGCAATGTTTGAAGTCCATTTATCGTTACAAACAGTAGTCCACTCATAGTGACTTGCAACTTTTTATGGCAGCCATCACAATTTTTTGAGTCAAAATAATCACTTAATTAAACTAAGACAATCAATTTTAATGTTCAAAATAGTTGGAAAAAAGAAGTTTTCTTCTAAAACTTAAATTCTACGCTACTTTTACACTTCCGAATTACTTTACTCATTGTAAGAGCGACTTCTTTTTTCGTTTGTGTTCTTAAAAAATTCGTTACATCAAACGATAACGTATGTGATTATCGCGGAACCTAATTTCTTACGGTTTCTAGGTGCGGTACTGCTATTTGCACCATTTATTTCACATTTCCGCTATAAGATAACTTAAAAGCTTATGTGGTCCACTTAAGGTGACAATACCCTATCATTAGAAGAATTAAACTATTTAAATATAAAATAAAACTTTTACTGATTTTAACCTTATATTGTGAATTCAAGTCTTAAATTTTTTATTTAAAATAAGGTTATTAAATGAATAAATTTTTATTATTTTAATTTTTTATTAAATTTAATAATTTCTAACATATATTCGACTTCATATAAAAATTTATTAATTCTGGTTCCAAATGGATTTTTTAGTACCCATATGAATAATTTTAATTTAATGTATTAAAAAACAAATTTTAAATTATTTAAGTGATATTAAATTAATAAACAGTATTAAATAGAAAATTCAAATATTCAATTGTTTTTAACCAAATAATTTTAAATATTTTCCTTGCCCCACATAACAAACTTTTTTTTACTTTAGATTTCATATAATTAGATCTACATGGGCGAATTTCCCTTTTTACGGTTAGGGAATTTCCATCAAATATTTTCTTTTAGAAAAAAAGTCTGTGGAGACCTAAAAAGGGCTGATTGAACTTTTTATTACGGGATGGAATGTTTTAATCCTTATTGGGATTCATAACTCTCTAGTAAAGTAAAGAAGTCGGCATAGGGGTACTCCGGACTGTAACAAGTGGAGAACGCCGGAGAACTACTTGGGGAACCAATACCACCCTTAGAACGGCATTGCGCAGTCACTAGTGCAGCGAAATCCTTAGCCCGTTAAACCCTATCATGGTCAGCGAGCGAGATTGGCGAAAGGTGGTTGCGGGGCAGGGGGGCGGATAGTGAGCGCCATAGTACTGCCGGCGGCGGAGGGGAGTTGATGCGGAACGTGGCACCGTGTCGGTCGAGGGCGATGAGCTGGGACCGTAGGCAGAGGAGAGTTGGGAGGCAGGCGGTGGGGGATCCAGGGCGGCTGGACTGTAGAGAAAATTAAAAATTAAAATGACGGCTCAAAAATGGAGTTTGAAGTTCAAATTTTTTTCAAAATTTGATTCGAAAGTAAAAAATTGTTAAAAGTTTCTAGATCGGCTTAAAATTTGTTACTCGGAGGTTTTAGGGGTCGCTGATCACGAATCTGAAGTCCAATTTTCAAAATTCAAAAAAGCGGATCCAATGTGGGGACAATTTCTTAAAAAACTCATTAAATTGGCTTGAAACTTGTTACTCAGGGATTTTCAAAATTTAAAATGGCAGATCCAACATGGCGGACAATTTTTCTAAAAAATCATTGATTCGCTTAAAACTTGTTACCGCAGATTTGTACGCTTTGTGTTGTGTATAGTTTATTTAATTTTAACTCTGGTAAATTAATATATATATATATATATATATAATATATTTTAAATTAATAATTATGGGTCAAATTTTCTCAACTGCACAGGTCAAAATTTTGACCTGTGCTACAATCTGGAGATAAAAAATTAGTTTTTTTACTTTGACCGTGAAAAAGTATTAAATAAAATAAAAAAAATATGTTTCCGTTTTGTAACCTTTAAATTAAAAAAGTATAGTCACAAATAAATGGAAAAAAATACTTAAAAAATAGAAAACAAAAAAGAAAGAAAAAAAATATAAAATTTAAATTTAAAAAAAAGACTATTGAGTCGATAAGGCTATGAAAATTTGTTGGATGTGGACCTCTGTAGCACAGTGGAAGAGCAATCAACCGGCAATTGATAGGTCCTGGGATTCAAGCCCCAGCAGAGTTAGCCCCCCATTTTTTCGTAGCTTTAAATTTGTTTTTTAATTAAAAAAAAGATTTTCCAGTTGACATTTATCTCAACGTGGTAAATGTTGGGAAATATTTAAAATATTTTAAGTATTTTAATGGCTAAGAACATGATTATCAAATATTAATCCCCGAGTAACAAGTTTCAAGAAAATTTAATAAGTTTTTTAAAAAATTGTCCCTCACATTGGATCCGCCATTTTGAATCTTCAAAATTGGAATTCAGATTCGTGATCAGCGACCCCTACAACTTTCAAGTAACAAATTTCAAGCCGATCCAGAAACTTTTAACAATTTTGTACTTTTGAAACAAATTTTGAAAAAAATTTGAACTTCAAACTCCATTTTTGAGCCGTCATTTTAATTTTTAATATCCTCTATAGACCTATCTTCTAGGTTATATATCTGTCACAGTATTTGTAACATCTGCAATTATTTTTACGCTATTGTATAGTAAAAAAAATTGTCAATTTAACAACAAGTGGAAAAAATCGGACTATTTTTATAAAAAAACATTAATAACTTTTTTGTTTATAAATTTTTGTTTTTTTTAACGCCATTCGATAAAGTGCATATGTTGTTAAAGTCGTTAAAGGATTGGGCTGAAGAACGTAACGTTAAAAAATTAACGAATTTGAAACGGTTGTTTAACACATTTATTGACACGAGATCAAATTCTCACTTATGCCATCGGAAAGAGCATAAAAAATACGTTAGGACTAAAACAGAAAAGTCGATTTTTAACACCGGTAAAGGGTTAAAATGATAAAAAATTGAAAGCGGTTTTCTCAAATTCAAAATAGACTTTTCGTCTAAAAATTGACCCGAGATCAAATTCTCACTTCTGCTATCAGAAAGAGCATAAAAAAATACGTTAGGACTGAAACAGAAAAGGCGATTTTTAAAACCGGTAAAGGGTTAAAATGATAAAAATTGAAATTGTAACGGTTTTCTCAAATTCAAAATAGACTTTTCGTCTAAAAATTGACCCGAGATCAAATTCTCACTTATGCTATCGGAAAGAGCATAAAAAATACGTTAGGACTAAAACAGAAAAGTCGATTTTTAACACCGGTAAAGGGTTAAAATGATAAAAAATTGAAATTGTAACGGTTTTCTCAAATTCAAAATAGACTTTTCGTCTAAAAATTGACCCGAGATCAAATTCTCACTTATGCTATCGGAAAGAGCATAAAAAATACGTTAGGACTGAAACAGAAAAGTCGATTTTTAAAACCGGTCAAGGGTTAAAATGATAACAAAATTGAAATTTTAACGGTTTTCTCACATTAAAAGTAGACTTTTCGTTTAAAAATTGACCCGAGATCAATTTCTCACTTATGCTATCGGAAAGAGCATAAAAAAATACGTTAGGACTGATACTGAAAGGTCGATTTTTAACACTGGTACACCGAAAAAAAATATTCTATTTTTTAAGAGGACAATTCCTCTTCTAAAATCCTCTTACATTTTATTCTTAAATTAAGAATATTACTCTTCATTGGAGACTATTCCTCTACTTTTAAGAGGAATTACTCTTAAGTGGAGAATAATCCTCTTAAAATAAGAGGACGTTTTTTGGTCAATATACAAAAGGAAAATATGCATCAAAATAAGAGGAATCCTCTCAAAACAAGAATATTTTTTTTCGGTGTAAAGGGTTAAAATGAAAAGGGTCAATTGTTAAATTATTGCAGGCTCTATAAATTGTCCGCTAATTTTTTTAATGCTAGAATGAAGCAGGCGCAGGAGGGAGCATATCTGCGCAAGTGCCTGCTTCTCTCTGGCATTGAAAAAATTTAGTGGCCAATTTATAGAGTCTGAGATTTTTCGGTTGCTCAACTTACCCCTATGCTCAACTAGCCCCTCTCTACCCTACATCCTATAAATGCATGACTGTATATAAACACTAACTGTGTATCTTAAGTTAATGCGTGTTTGTTTTGTTTACAATTTTCTTGATTCTGTAACAGTAGATTTTAAGTAGATTAAAATTAAATGAAATGTTACAAGAAATAATTTTGTTCAAAATTTTTTTTAATTGAATTTTGAAGTTTATATATAATAAAATCTTATTCTTTGCATTAAGACGAATCGATTGGTATATATAAAGTATAAATTGTATGATAGTTTATAGAGTTAATGACAATTAAAGCAGAAAAATTACTTTTTTTTATCAAAAATTTTGTTGTTTCATTAAAATGAAATTCCAATACAATAAAATTTTACTCATTTTTTCAATAATCTTATCCGTTGGATTAAAACGGATCGATTGGTACATACAAAAAAAAATATGGTAAATTTGACTACTTTTTTACTTTTTCCTGTAGTTCCTATAGGCGCCAGTAACATTATTTAGTAAAATGAACTGTGACAGAATATTTAGTCTAACTGTAAAATGTAGTAATAAATACCATTTTTACAGTAAATTTAACTACTAAAACAGTTATCTTAACTATTTGTTGTTAGTCATACCAACTGCTTCATTTAGTTGCAGTAACTAAATTTTTATAGTTCCCATAGGCGCCCGTAACAAATTATTGTTGTAATAACTGTAAAAAATAATTAAATTAATTATTTAAAGTAGTAAAATGAAATTATTTATTTGTTTTTTATTATTATTGAGTTCCATTTTTTTATATTTTCTCTTACCTATTTTTGTTCATATATAATTTATATTAAATTCTTATATACCTAACAGAGAAAAATCCCCGAACGTCGCGCACGACCCTAACATTCGCAAACCGATAACCTAACCACCTAACCACGCTCGCACCCTACGATGACTCGCATTATACCTGAGGCCATTTTTCTTATATTCAGTCATAGTAAATACTCTGTTTAGTTGCAGTAACTAATTTTTGAAGCTCAAGGACTTACTTGAAATATAGCCAGTATATGATTTTAAGTGACTCAACAATGGAGCAGTAGTTAAAAGTACTGTTGAAAATAGTTATTTTCAGAATTTCTGTAGTAAAATTATCCACTTTTTACTAGTTATAAAAAAATTAAACTTAATATTTTCATATAGTAAGAATAACATAAAAATTGTTACTTTTATAACTTTTGTTGTTATAAAAATAAATGTTTCTCACCACCATAGAAATAAATTATCAAAGGCTAGTAAGAATTGGTTTTTTTAACTACATTAAACATAAAGATAACAAATTCCAGCGGCTGTTTTTACTCTATGGAACAGTAAGTTTAAGTTTAAATTGCAAATAGCAAGAAATGGATATTTATACTAGAGAAATTCCAAAAATAACTATTTTTATCAGAACTTTTAACTACTGCACTATTGTTGAGTTATTTACAATCATAACATTTAGTAGTAATTTATACTACATAAAACCAACTATTTAATTTTTAAGCATAAGTCAGAATTTGATCTCGGTTAAATTTTTAGACGAAACGTTTATGCTTAAATTGAGAAAACCGTTACAATTTCAATTTTTTTTACTATTTTAACCCTTTACCGGTGGTAAAAATCGACTTTTCTGTTATAGTCCTAACATATTTTTTATGCTCTTTCCAATAGCGTAAGTGAGAATTTATCTCTGGTTAATTTTTAGACGAAAAGTCTATTTTTAATTTCAAAAAACCGTTAAAATTTCATTTTTTTTATTATTTTAACCCTTTACCGGTGTTAAAAATCGACCTTTCAGTATCAGTCCTAATGAATTTTTTTTGCTTATTCCAAAGCATAAGTGAGAATTTGATCTCGGATCAATTTTTAGACGAAAAATCTATTTTGAATTTGAGAAAACCGTTACAATTTCAATTTTTTTTCTATTTTAACCCTTGACCGGTGTTAAAAATTGACTTTTCAGTATGAGTCCTAATGTATTTTTTTATGCTTTTCCCAAAGCATAAGTGAGCATTTGATCTCGGATCAATTTTTAGACGAAAAGTTTATTTTTAATTTGAGAAAATCGTTAAAATTTCAATTTTTTTATCATTTTAACCCTTTACAGGTGTTAAAAATTGACCGTTCAGTATCAGTCCTAACGTATTTTTTATGGTCTATTCGATAGCATAAGTGAGAATTTGATCTCGGGTTAATTTTTAGACTAAAAGTCTATTTTTAATTTGAAAAAACCGTTAAAATTTCATTTTTTTTATTTTAACCCTTTACCGGTATTAAAAATCGACTTTCAGTATCAGTCCTAATGTGTTTTTTTATGCTTTTTCCAAAGCATAAGTGAGAATTTGATCTCGGATCATTTTTTAGACAAAAAGTCTATTTTTAATTTGAGAAAATCGTTAAAATTTCAATTTTTTATCAATTTAACCCTTGACTGGTGTTAAAAATCGCCTTTTCTGTTTTAGTCCCATCGTATTTTTTATGCTTTTTCCGATAGCGTAAGTAAGAATTGATCTCGGGTTAATTTTTAGACCAAAAGTCTATTTTTAATTTGAGAAAACCGTTAAAATTTCAATTTTTTTATCATTTTAACCATTTACAGGTGTTAAAAGTCGCCTTTTCTGTTTCAGTCCTAACGTACTTTTTTTTTCTCTTTCCGATGGCATTAGTGAGAATTTGATCTCGGGTCAAATTTTAGACGAAAAGTCTATTTTTAATTTGAGAAAACCAACACAATTTCAATTTTTTATCATCTTAACCCTTGGCCTGTGTTAAAAATCGACTTTTCAGTTTCAGTCCTAACGTACTTTTTTATGCTCGTTCCGATGGCATAAGTGAGAATTTGATCTGTGGTCAATTTTTAGACAAAAAAATATTTTTAATTTGAGAAAACCGTTAAAATTTGAATTTTTTATCCATTTAATCCTTGACCGGTGTTAAAAATCGACTTTTCAGTATCTGTCCTAACGTATTTTTTTATGCTCTTTCCGATGGCATAAGTGAGAATTTGATCTCGGGTCAATAAATGTGTTAAACAACCGTTTCAAATTCGTTAATTTTTTAACGTTACGTTCTTCAGCCTAATGTTAAAGAGCTAAATTTATTTCTTATGTATTATTGAAAAATGCATTTCTATTGTAAGAACAATAGATTTTTGCATTGGTTTTCTTCGCATGTTAATGCTTTTGGCATATTAATTGTTAAAAAAATTATACAAGAAAGTTCTTACCAATATTTTGGGATACAAATTAAAGTCAACAATTATTTATCATAAAAACTGATTTATTCAAAGACCAATGTAAAAATCTTTTGTTGTTACAATAGGAATGCATTTTACAACAATACCTAAGAAATAAATTAGCTTAACTTTAATGTAAAATTGTTCGAAATAGAGTCTTCATAAGCCTAATATTTTTGAATTCTTACACACAAAAAATTTTTTCCAAATATTTAATTCTGAAAGCTAAAGTTCACTAAATATAAAATTTAAAATGAACTTTAAATAATCATATCTTCGGAACGGAAAAAGGTAAATTAATTTTTTTGTGATAGTGTTTAGAAAATTTTACACACTATATTTGATTACATTAATGTGAAATTCCTCATAGAGAAGTACATTTTGAAAAAGCCAATAAAAAACACTTTTTTATTTAAGAACAAAGTACGTATTTTATAGCAAAGACGCATTTGCAAATGTAACGTTTTTGTAAATTATGTTGAATAATCTAGAATTTTCTTCTTAAAATTAAGATAATTCGAGTTTCCCTCCACCGATTATTTTCGTTTATGTCTTAAAATCATTGTGATATATCACTGAAACGATATTAATAAAAAACCGCGAGGTGCAAGAATTTTTGGGTTAACATTGGTTCAAGCCCACTATGTTTTTTATGTATTTCATTACCTATTTTTTTATTTTTATCTTTTGGAGCACGTGTAAATATATATGTGTATGAGTGTATTTAATTTTATGTATCTGCGATGTGTTTATACTATATACTCAAAAAATTGTATAGGGTGACAGAATTAATTTTTAATTGAATTTCATATTATAGAGGAGATTAGGGGATTGTCAGCCACACTTTTTCTTAGCTCAATATCTTGAAGTTTTACCAAAAAGTGCACTTTTATGATTTTTAAAAATGTTGGGAAATTGTGGGCCGCTGCCTAAATTATGTTCAAAACCAAAAATATCGATGAAGTATATTTATTAAATGGTTTGAAATACTATAAATGATATTAATATCAGTTTTTTGCTTCAACTCTTCGTTTTTCTGAAACGAAATTCAGTCGACTTAAATTTTTTTTGTGCGCCATCATGGATCCGTCATTTTTGAATTTTAAGAATTTTATGACATATTTAATTTTTTTGTCTGTCATATTTAATCTGTTATTTTGAATTTTGAAGATCTGATGTCAGAATTTTAATCAGGAACAAAAAATTACTATAGTTATGAATTATTTTAATGATTGGGGTGACCGGGGAAAAAAATAGAAAATATTTTATTTAAACTTTAAACATTTTCATGCAATTTTCAAATTTTAAAAAGTTGTTGCGAAATGTAAAATCCATTTACTTAAAAAAATCTATTCTCCAGTTATTTTTTTTTATAAAGGGTTAAAATTGGTATTCATTTTATTCATATTTTAAATATATTCTTAATAAAATATGCGAGCCAATACTCCTCGGCCAAAGTGATCCATTACGCCCCGGAGGTCTTTGTTAAAAATTTTGTTATTTTTTATCAATACCGTAAGTATTAAACAAAAATTGTCAATTGTTCTTTAAGAACAAATGTTTAAACTTAAAACCTGATAAACAAAAACTTTTGACAAGTAATTTAAAAAAAAAAATTTCTTTTTTTTTAAATATAACAAAAAATTCAAAAAAATTTACTTTCAAACATCAAAATCACAATTCTCTAAATGATTCATTTTACAAAAAGCTTTGTATTATTTATTCATTTAAATTTGATGCAAAATTTCTTTTTGGAGTCAAGTAGCAATACCACACATTACTTTAAATAAAATTTGTTGCATAATTAATTATTGAAAATCCTTGTAAAAACAATAAAAACGTGAACGTCCAAAATAACTATTTAAACGAAATTTTTCAGAAGGTTGTTGTTCACGGCTTATAGTTAATTGTAAAACGTTGTAAAATCATGACATGTTTATAACTTTTTTTTGCACGAACAGAAGAAAATAAAAAAAATTGGGTGATCAAACTTTTAAATATTAATAAATAATGGAGGTGTCCCACAATTCCCCAATCTCTCCTTACTATATATTTGATCGATTGACAGTTCAGTCTTTTTGGTAATTTATATTTTGTGGTAAGGCAGTGGTAAGATTATTATCAGGTTATAAGGTTGTGGTAAGGTTACTGCTTAAGATCAGTATTAAAAAATAATTTATAATATAATTAATAAATAAATATTAAACAAAAAAATTAAATCTGTTTTTCTTCCATATTTTGAAACTCTAACATAAAACATAAAATTTCGGAAAAATATTCGGGAGGACCGGAATTCGAACCCTGGATCAACATGCATAAACTTAACCCATTAATGCCCAACTCGTAAAAAAAATTTTGTTCATTTTCAAGCTACGTAATTATAAATAAAACGGTAGACAATTTAAACCAGAGGTACATTTTCAAAAATTTAAAATGGCGGATCCAATATGGCTGACAAGTTTTACAAAATTTCATCGAGTTCACATGAAACTTTGTTACTCGGGGGTTTTCGGAGTCGCTGTTTACGAATATAAACTTTATTTTTTAACATTCAAAATGGCGGATTTAATATGGCTGACGAGTTTTACAAAATTTCATCGAATTCACATGAAACTTTGTTACTTGGGGGTTTTCGGGGTCGTTGATTACGAATTTTTGTAAAACTCGTCCGCCATATTAAATCCGCCATTTTGAATGTTAAAAAATAAAGTTTATATTCGTAAACATCAAATCCAAAAACTCCTAAGTAACAAGTTTCACGTGAATTTGATCAATTTAAAAAAATAATTCCGCTATTTTGAATTTTGAAAATCTGATATCAGATTCGTAGTCAGCGACCCCGAAAACCCCCGAGTAACAAAGTTTCATGTGAATTCGATGAAATTTTGTAAAACTCGTCAGCCATATTAAATCCGCCATTTTGAATTTTTGAAAATAAAGTTTATATTCGTAATCAGCGACCCCAAAAACCCCCGAGTAACAAAAATTAGGCAAATCCATTGACTTTTAGACAATTTAACCAATGTTGCCAAAAATTTTCAAATTATACTTTAGATTTGACGACATATTGGTCCACCATCTTAAAATTTTTAATTCAACTTTACGTTTCTTGAAAGTGTATAATTCTTATGCACCGATGGTTGAAAATAGAATATTATTCTTACACTTTTTCGAGGTGAAAAAAATGTCAAACTCGAAAAAACGAAATTCTTTTTGTGTGTCATGACATTAAAACCGTCATATTTAATTTTTGTTTAGACGAAATTTATTTTTGACACCGAAATCGGAAAGAGCAGATCTAAAACCTTTAGAAAATGTACCTCTGGTTTAAATTGTCTGCCATTTTATTTATAATTACGTAACTTGAAAATGACCAAAAAATTTTTACGAGTTGAACGTTAATGGGTTAACACCCTAACTAACTGAGCTATGTAGGGATCTGACAGAGGGAAAATTAATTTTGCTTTTAGAGAATTAGTTATCTTTTTTGTTCACCTTAAAGGCAAAATTAATTCTCTCTCTGACAGATCCACTTAACTCAGTAAGTTGGGATGTTATGTTTATGCGCGTCGATCTAGGGTTTGAATTCTGGCCCTCTCAAATTTGTTTCCGAAATTTTCTGTTTCATGTCAGATTTCCAAAATATAGGAGAAACAAATTTAGTTTTTGTTAAATATTTATTTATTAATTATATTATAAATTATTTTATATCCCACATGCACGAAAATGGTGCTTTTTTATGCGTTGAGAGAGGGCATAAAGAAACTCATTTTTCTCTGTCGGTAAAAATGAATTCTTGTTCTCCCTAGAGAAAACACACTGTGTAAAAAAAGATCACATCAAAATTGGCTCTATTTTATATTACTCTTGACTAACGTTGCATCGAGTTTCGGTTGTGTCAAAGTAATATGAAACAGGTAATACATTCTGAATAATTCTGAACCGTGAGACATAAAAGGACAGGTAGATCACGTGATGCCGCGATCCTAATCTTCTCTTGCGCAATTTCAAATGGCTGCCCACCTGCATTTTCGTAGTATTGTGCCTGTTTCGCTGGTTTTCTATCATTTTATTTACTTCCATAATTAAATCCTGTTTAAAAATAAATTCCAATGTGTTACTTAAAATTGCCGAAATGTCAGAAGAAGCGAAGCAAGAGATTCTGCCTAAAAAATCTAAAAATGTTACGATGTTATGTTGTTAAAAATGTTATGTTTTGTTAAAAATGTTAATGTTCATATGCGTCATCTGTAAACTGGAAAAACTAATAATGTGCATGAAACAAATGAAACAGTTCTGTTAGCACATTTCAAAAAATTGGTGGGTAATTAAAAGACACCGGCATTGTGGTTTCATTATTCTATGATCAAGACAATGTTCAATTTAAACAAAAAAATTAACGTAAAGAAGTATCTTGCAATAACTGCGTTTTTAAAGATAAAATCCTACGGTTAACCAGGGATGCAGGTCTCTTTCCCAGATTGAAAAGAGCATAACGACTATTAAGTCTAATTCACAAATAAAGAATTGCAAGTTTCACTAATTTCTTTGAAACGAATTGTAAATTGAACGAAATTCGATGTTTCAGAAATGACATTTAACCTAATGCGAATGTAAACAAATAATATTTATAAAGAATTATAATAATAAATACTTTTAAATTACTGTGATTTGTGTCAGTTTGATTATTTATCTAACCAAATTTTTAAATCTTACAAATTTCTAGTTTTATAAAGTAGATTAAATCTAAGTGTAGTTTTAAATAAATTAATTTGTTCAGAATAAATATTTAATATAATAATTTTGTAAACGAAACAATAATGAATATTATTATCGAATATGTAAATGTTTATTATTGCGAATTTTCTTAATGGAATAATAGTTATTGACATAATTTCAATTTGTGTTAGGTAACAATGGAAGTAATTTTTAAGTGTTGAATTCGTTAATGACTTAAAATAAATTTTAGAGAAATTTGATATTACTCAATTATAGTTGACTTTGTTTTCCTTATAATATAATATTATTTTCGACAAAATCTACTGTAATTACAAAAAAAAACTTCTTTTACTAATAATTGTGAGAAAGTGATTTGTCACTGGCACTAGAATTTATTTGGATACCTTAGTACCCATCATAGTTCCGCCCCTGCACAACATTCAGAACATTTCTGTTTAATTTTTAAATTCTAATAACTATAATGTCTATTTTGAGATTTCAGATTGATTCTTAGTTTGAAGTATAGTTGTTTAATAAAATATTGATTTTTCGGCTTAAAAGCATTAGGGAAAAACAAATTTGCTAGAACTTTGCAAAAAATTGCCGAATTTCTACAACTATCAGATCCTTAGGAGTACACCGGTCACAGTTTTAGAAGAACTTTCAGCCACCATATTGCTCTTATCTGCCACCACCAAAGCGGTTTGAAAGTAATAAAAATAATGACGAAATTCAGAATCTTTACTGAAAAAGTTGTTGAAAGATCAGAATTTAAACATTAGGCCTAGCCTTCCGCTTGCAATTATCTCGCACATCAGTTGTTCTAATTAAAAAAAATAATTTTGTCTTCGAGAAAGTGAAATGTGTCCTCTTCAATTATAACACCACCTTCGTTTTTCAATACAATATCGGTATTGTTAATCTTTGCTTGAGTTACAAATGATTTAATTGATTTAGAGCGTACATATGCAAAAGATTATATATGTTTTAATAATATTGGAAAGGGGTTAAAACTCTGTAAACACTTACCTGCAAAAACAAATTCGTTTTAAATAAGTGGATTCTTTTCACAAGGAATATTTATGCATTTCACTTAATCACCCTTATATCACACTTTTCTTTTTGCACTTCTTACTGATTCACTATCTATTTTTTATTTAACTTATTTCGCATACTTCAAAAGAAATAAGTAGACAGAATACTTATTAGTGCTGCTAAAAGTAAACGAACACTTAGATAGTTGTCAATTTTGATAATGGACCAATTTTCCTACCGATTCGATTTCTTCATTTAACACTTTTCGAGGTGCATAATAGGGGAAGAGGTTCGGTTGTGGGCATGGTTCGGTTGTGTTTACCCACGCAGAATATTTGATAGAAATGAGATTTGTCTAATCTGGCAAATATCACGCACATGTTATAACCTAACGTAGTTTTCTATGAGAATACAAAAGTGATTAGACAACTGCGCTTTTTACTATATATAAATTATTTTTTCGACAAGTTGAATATAACAAAAATGTATTTTAAAACATTGTTAACTGTTCAACAAATCCAAGTGAATTAATTAAAATGATAAGTTCAAAGCGTCTTTACACAGTAAATATGTTATATTTTATGTGCTAATACCAAGTATCACAAAAATGTTCACAAGCAAAATTTTCTTCATGATGTTTTAAAATGATTGTCAAGTTTGGTAGTGGGTATCCAAATTGATTCGGTTGTGGACACCATTCTTATTTTTGATAAATCGTGAAATATCGTTGTCGATATAATCATAAGGAATTCCTTACAACATTTATTAGTGTTTTATGAATTTTAAGAGTTTCGTGGTCCAGCACGGAAATTAGTATAATGAGACTTTGATATCCGTACGTCGTTCGCAGTTATAGGTATAGTAACTGGGCAGTTCAGGTTCAGTGTAAGAAATCTTATGTGCCCTTCCATGGAGAGCATGTGGGTCAGGCTTAGCCAAACGCCTATTTGGTTTTTAAAATCGGTTAAAAAGAATTCAAGAAAAAAATATTTTCATTTAATATTGTTAAAAACTTTAATTGTTAATAACTGTAACGAAAAGTTTTTTTTTGCTTTAAAGTTTTTGTGACAATATTTTTATCACATGAAGATGAGAATAAAAGATATTTTATTAAAAAAATTTTTTTATTTTATCCGATCCGTTTAGCTAAGCCCGACCCATGTAATGTCAAAATTAGAAGCTAAGGTCCCTAGCTTTAAATACATATGCATATGTTTGCTTAATATATACAAGGACACAAATTATGAGTCAAAAATGAAACCGAACCTATTCCCCTAAGGTTTCTTATACATTTTCGCACCGAATTTTAAACATTGATTGCTTACATCTTTTCACTTAATGTAAAGTTGTAAATCAATAAGAGAAATATTAAAAGTACAGTGCACGGAAAAAAATTTCACGGTGCGGAGGAGCAATATTGAAAATATATGGAAACTTTCAACTATAACCGAAAAGTATTTCTGACATTATAAATATCAATTTTTGTGTTTTTTAGTTTTAAATCAGTATTAATTTCAATAATTTACTTTTAAATGGTTGTACTTTGAAACATACAATTAAAAATGCGCATTTAATTTTACTTCTTACACATTTTGATTGTATCTGTCATTTTAGGGTTATGTTGTCTTTCAAGTAAAATTGATTATCCCGACTCTGGCAATATTGCCAATATTGCTCGCTCGTTTTTGACGAAATATTTATCTGATATGAAGAAAAATTTCTCTGTTTCACTTATACTTTTTTATATAAGTAGAGAAGATAAAAAATTATAATAACAATTATATTCATTTTGTCGGAATATCTCTTATTGAGTTAGATACCCAGTAGCACGTAATAACATTAAGGCAATATTGGTAATGTTACGGCAGTTATCTCAATATTGCTGTAATATTACATGCTACTGGGGTTAGGAATTTTCATTCATTTTTATTTCTAAGTACATTATAATAATCTATATAAAATCAATTTGTTTGTATTTAAGTTGTTATCTTATTTGTTTAAATCATTATATTCGAAGAACCATTAAACAAATTGCAAAAAGTTTGAAACTTTTATTAAATGAGTCTGTTATAAATACGTACGATTGGTATGAATAAGGACATAGCAGAAATAATAGCAACAATATTTATTGTTTGATTTAAACGACGTTTTTTATAAGGCCATTGTCCAAGAGCCGTCATAAAAAATTTATTAATTTTAAGATATTCCATATTTAAAATTAAAAATAAACTATTTTATCATGTTTTTCTCTGAATTTTTGTTCTAAGTTAAACCAAGAGATAAAAATCTTTGCTTCTCAGCTATCTAAAACCACGATATAAGAGGTGTTAGGAAACAGTTCTTATGTTATGAAAGCTTTCCTTACTCTATTCTCTGCCATTCTAAATATTTAAATACGTCTTTCTTGATATCTATAGAATAAATTTTAACATGTTTACGACGAAAGAGGTAATTTGAATTCTGAATGTAAATTGCTAGAAACATTTGTCGATGCTGAAATTTAATGTGCTGGTAATACGAATTGATTTTTATACTCGTCCTACATTCTGGGAATATTGTTCTCTGTTAGTGCATATTAAATTGAAATAGATATATATTTAAGTTAAGAAGTCACATTCTCATGCATTGCGCAATGAACTCAAGGTTTTAGTATTTCTTCGATCTTTGAAAAGAAATAGGGTTTATATTTTTTTTAATATTTGTTAGAAAGTATACAATTGTTGTTACACTGATATATAAGTATTATTAGATGTTGCCATCAGATTAATGGTTAAACAATTATTATTAATTTTCGAAAATAATTGAGAAATTAAAAATTTATCAAGTCGTCAAACAAGTATTATTAATATGTACATCAAATAGAGAAAATAATATACCAACCTTTAAATCACGATTTTTTTTAAACAAATGTCCTAAAATTGACAAATATTAATTATTAATAAATTACACAAAATTTTTAGCAATCATCAAAATTAAAAAAAAATTAATGAAAATTTTTTAAGCACCGACATATTTTTTAAAAAACTGCAGACAAAATTTAAAACTCATATCTTATAACTTATCTTTTACGTCTACTCTTTTAGTATATTTTTCTCTCCTGGAATTTTTATTACAATTTTTATCTGGGGGCGATTTTGTAATTTCACTTTGATATTGACTTTGACATTGATTTTTGACATTAACTTTGGCTCTGATATTGACTGAAAATTTTAGAAAATTACTATGTAACGTGGAATGCAAGTTCGAAATGCGAGTTATTCTTAAAATTCTTGAAAACGTCTAAAATGGTGACGTGTTGATTCTCTTTCAGTTTAAATATTTGTTGATGATAAAAATTATAATTTGTGTATTATATAAACTATAAGCTATATAAAAACCAAATATTAGCCTTTTCTAATAATATTAAATAAAAGATATATTTGAAAATAATTAACAACTAAATAAATACAATGATCTTTTTCTTATGATATATTTTTAACAGTGTTCAATGGACTCTGAAATTTCTCGATAATATGCGACTCACAGTTATCCCCCAACAAATACGGCACCAAGCTCGGTAACCTTCTTTAAAAATATAACAAATTTTAAAGTATAGGACAGGGGTGAACGGAGTTAAGGGAAAAGTAGTTGCGCCACTCTGGTAGGTAGCGCTGATGTCAAAATGAACATGTGACAGCCGCGAAAGTTTGTTTTGAAACCAACTGTCATTCGTGTGTGGTTATCGTACCGTTTTGATTTTTAATTCTTCCAAAAAAATAATTTGAATTTACAAATAATGGAATGTTTAACCCTCCTGCGCATAAAGCCGAGTATACTCGTCCAAACTAAACCGTTACCGTATGCATGAGGACGAGTATACTCGTCCAAACATTTTTGTTAATAACTTTTGTTTAAATAAATATTAAGACATCGGTCAAGTTGCAAATTGCTTTCAATGAACAAACGAAGCTAATTGAATTATTTAGCACAATATATATTATTTATTTAACATTAAACATTGCATATAAAATGTTTAAACAAAGTGAAAAATTTCTGTTTTATAAATTAATGTTTGTTTATCGGATTTTCCAATAATTGTCTATCAAAGGGTTTCTGGGTGCGCTGATTACGAATTTAACGTCAAAATTCAAAAATTCAAAATGGCGAATCCAATATGGCGGACAATTATATATTTTTTTAAAGCGGACTTTTAAAAAAATTTTGTGGAATTTTACCAAAACTTATTATCATAGGGTTTAGAGGTCGCTGCTTACAAACATGGAGTCAAAATGACAAAATTCAAAATGGCGGATCCAATATGGCGGATGACAATTCTGAAAAAATTTTCTAATCTCCCCGTCTATTGCTATCTAGAGGTTTTTGAGGTCGATGATTACGAATATAAAGTCAAAAATTGAAAAAATATAAAATGGCGGACCCAATATGGCAAACAGCAATTTTTAAAAAGTTTTTTAATCGTCCCGTCTATATCTCTCTAGGGGTTCTTGAGGTCGCTGATTACGAATCCGAGGTCAAATCTTCATAATTCAAAATGGCGAACCCAATATGGCGGCTGACAATTATGAAAAAGTTTTCTAATCGTCCCGTCTATTGCTATCTAGGGGTTTTTGAGGTCGATGATTACGAATATAAAGTCAAAAATTGAAAAAATACAAAATGGCTGACCCAATATGGCAAACAGCAATTTTTAAAAAGTTTTTTAATCGTCCCGTCTATATCTCTCTAGGGGTTCTTGAGGTCGCTGATTACGAATCCGAGGTCAAAATTTCATAATTCAAAATGGCGAACCCAATATGGCGGCTGACAATTATGAAAAAGTTTTCTAATCGTCCCGTCTATTGCTATCTAGGGGTTTTTGAGGTCGATGATTACGAATATAAAGTCAAAAATTGAAAAAATACAAAATGGCTGACCCAATATGGCAAACAGCAATTTTTAAAAAGTTTTTTAATCGTCCCGTCTATATCTCTCTAGGGGTTCTTGAGGTCGCAGCTTACGAATCCGAGGTCAGAATTCCAAAATTGAAAATGTCTAATCCAATGTGGCGGATGATAATTAAAAAAAATTAATCCGACCATATAGATGGGCTATCTAGGAGTTTTCGGGGTCGCTGATTACGAACATGGGTCTAAATTAAAAAATTCTAAATGGCCAATCCTATATGTCAAAAAACAATTTTAATAACATATTCTAATTAAATAATTTATTCCTATTGTAGTCTTTATTAAGAAAATAAATTAATAATTAAAAATTTTGTATGAATTTTGATATAATTTTTCGATTTTCACAAGAAATAGGTATATTGGTGCTTTCGGCGTCTTTGAAATCTGTTAATATGAATAAAAAGTTTGATTTTTTAACATATTACAGTCACGATCAATTGTAACTTTAAAAATTGATTTTAATTTCTAATTATAATTATTTTTACCATTATTATTATTATTATTTTTTTTTTGCTTAGGGACTTTTGGGAAATCTGCCTACAGATACCTTGGATTCCGCACTCCAAGGTTATGTGGGGTTGGTATAACAAAACTGAAGAAAAATAAAAAAAAGTAAAATAAATAAGTATTATAATAAATTTAGAATACTGGCGACCTAATGCCAGCCCGACCCACTAAAACCCGTAACCCTTCTTTTGGAGCCCTTTATCCTCCCTCGGAACTGTCGTAAGACTTTAGCCTTCGAGGGTGGCGCTCCAACTCTGTCGCTGCTGCGACTTTGTTCTTTACCTGCGGTTCTCCTGCGTCAATAGTTAAAAAGTTCAAAACTATTTCAATATAAAAGCGGAATTAACAGCACAACAAAAGTAAAAAAAAAATTAATGTTAAAATAATTTAGAATGTCAATAGATAAATATTAAACAGGTCTAAAACAGAAACATATAAAATTAACAGATATATAATGTCAAAATTAAAAATTGTATAAGGACAAATAAAATACAAAATCAATTAGAAATGTATAAGGAAAAATAAAAATAACAAAATAAATTAAAATTGTAAAAGGACAAATAAATCACAAAATAAATTAATAAAAAACAAACAAACAAATTAAAAGCTGTTTTAATTACGCTTTTTGGCGGCCGTCTAGATCCTTTCTCGACATAACCGAGATTATATAGTTCTCGACATGCCGCCAATTTTCTTCTGACTGGGTCATCAGCGATACCATGTTCTCTGGTGTAACTTGACTGCTTACACCTTCGAACATGGCCTGCCTCTCCAAGTCCCATTTCCTGCATGAGAAGAGGGTGTGCTCTGCGTTGTCAACGGGGAACTGGCAGTACGCACACACCTCATCCTCGCGTAATTTAAAGCGACACAGGTATGAGTTAAAACACCCGTGACCAGTGAGCGCCTGCGTCGTATAATAGGAAACCTGACCGTGTTTCCTATTTATCCAGGTGGCGAGTGCCGGGATAAGGCGATAAGTCCATCGACCTTTTTCCTCACCATCCCATCTTTCTTGCCATCTTTCTATAAGCCTGTGCCTCGCTTCTTTGCGTATCAGGCCCTTGCTTGGTCTTATTTCCTCATCCTGGAAAATTCTTTCTTTAGAAAAGAGAAACATTTCTTCCCTTTCCCTCGCCAAAAGATCTGCTGGCGGGACACTTACAAGGACCTGCACAGCACTCGTAGATACCGTCTTATATGCAGAGATGATACGCGTAGTTATCGATCTCTGCGCTGACAGTAACTTTTCACAGATGGTCAAACATCTTTTACTCCTCAGGGATGCGGCCCACGCTGGTGCTGCATAGAGCATTTTAGCGTGGGCGACACTCGCCACCAGTCTTCTTTTTTGTTCACGGGGTCCGCCTACATTTGGCATTAACCGTGAAAGATTAGCCGCACACTCGATCGCCTTATTTGACGCCGTAGCCATGTGGTGGTGGAAGTTTAACTTTCCATCCAACTCCACACCAAGATATTTAATTTGCTTACCCCACTTGACCTCGAATCCGTCTATCACGATTCGTGGGAGCTCATAACCACGTCTGTCTGTGACAAGCAGTGCCTCGGTCTTTTCCAGGGCCATTTCTAGACCTCTGGTATCCAGCCAGCTTTTTGCTCGTCGTAGACATTTGTTCACCAATGTCCCAAGAGCCTTCTCGCTTTCGGCAGTGCACACGAACAACGCGTCATCCGCAAAGCCGATGATCACCGCACCTTCAGGCAGATCCATCCGCAGGAAGTCATCGTAAGATACATTCCATATAAATGGACCCACCCTCGAGCCTTGAGGAGCCTCACGTTGAATCTCCTCCTTAAGAGGAGTTATTATTATTATTTCTATTATTATTATAGATCTATAAAAAATTATTTGATTAAAATAACTATTTATTGACTATTAAATAAATGTTTAGTTCAATGGAATAATTTTAATTTAAGTCAATTAAGTTGCATTTTAATTATTAATTTCAGTAATTAAAGCAAATACAACCTAATTAAATTAATTAAAAATAATTTGCCTCAAGTAAATAGTTTTTTGATAATAGATAAGTAATCGGTTATTTGAATGATATAATTTATTTTCAATGTAGTGTACTTACTATATTTTAAAATTTTTTAACCTACAGATGGCCAACGATATATTTTGATTAATTTTATTATCTTTAATTTAATTTACAAAATGTTTTTTCTTATTGTTGTTCCATTTTCCGCCATATTGAGTCCGCCATTTTGGAATTTTGGAGTTTATATTCGTAATCAGCGACCTCAAAAACCCCTAGATAGCGATAGACGGAACGATTAGAATTTTTTTTAAATTGTAAAAATTGTCCGCCATATTGGGTCCGCCATTTTGAATTTTGAAAATCTGACCCCGGATTAGTAACACAGGCCTGAAAATTTAAGCTTAGTTTTGTTACAAAAAAAGTGGAAACTCATTCTTATAGCTTTTTTTGACGTAAAATATGAATCCAACCTCCAAAATATCCCATCACGTCAGGATTTCTTGTAATACTGCCTAAATGTCCAAAAATGGCTATTTTTGGTCATTTTTCGGAATTTTTTTCGTTAGTCAAAAAATTTTTTTTTTATTTTTCAAAATTGCATCGTATAGTACTATGGCTTAGCTTTAAAACTCATTTTCCAAAATGTCTTTAGAAATTTTTTAAAAAAAGTTATGTAGATTTGAAAATTGTTTTTTATTTAGGCAAGTGTAGGTTTTTAAAACTAGGAAGGCTGATATAAGTATAATTATAAAAAACAAAGTAGTAATAAAGGGGACGTCCATAATATATGTAGGATCGAAATAGGGAGAAAGGATCTAAAATTTTTTACAAAATTGGATATAAGAGTAGAGGGGATAATAAAAATTTTAGTCAACTTTTTAAATGTTAAAAAGTTACATATTTAATTCAATTTTTTTTTGTTTTCAAAAATTAAGACTACTGCTATATCTCACCCTTACTAGTTGGTTTAAGAAATAACGGTCAATTTATAAAACTATTAGTGAATGCAATCAAAATGACATTTTGAATTTATCTTATACCCACATTTGCCTAAATGAAAAAATTTCACATCTATATAACTATTTCAAAAAAAATCGTAAAGAAATTTTAAAATATGGGGTTTGAAGCTTATACATGGTACTATACGACACAATTTTGCAAATTGAAAAAAAATTTTGGTTAACCAAAAAAATTCTAAAAAATGACCAAAAATAGCCATTTTTGGCCATTTAAAGCAGTTTTACAAGAAATTCTGACGTGATGGGCTATTTTGGAGGTCGGATTCGTATTCTACGTCAAAAAAGCTATAAGAATCACCTTCCACTTTTCCTGTAACAGAACTAAGCTACAATTTGCAGGCCTGTGTAATCAGCGACCTTGAAAACCCCTAGATAGAGAAAGACGGAACGATTAGAATTTTATTTAAATTGTGAAAATTGTCCGCCATATTGGGTCCACCATTTTTAATTTTAAAATTCTGACCCCGGATTCGTAATCAGCGACCCTGAAAACCCCTAGATAGCAATAGACGGAACGATTAGAATTTTTTTTTAATTGTAAAAATTGTCCGCCATATTGGGTCCGCCATTTTGAATTTTGAAATTCTGACCCCGGATTCGTAATCAGAGACCCCGAAAACCCCTAGATAGCGATAGACGGAACGATTAGAATTTTTTTTTCAATTGTCAAAATTGTCCGCCATATTTGGTCCGCCATTTTGAATTTTGGAATTCTGACCCCGGATTTGTAATCAGCGACCCCAAAAACCCCTAGATACCAATCGGCGTGCAAATCCTACCTTCTGAAAAATGTGTGCATTTGCAAGCGACTTTGTGGGTGAAAACGTATGCGCAGGAGGGTTAAGTAAAATCCATGGAGGAATTTGTGTCGTGCCCGGTTGTAGTTATTGTAGGAGAGTGTGTGGTAAAAAACAACTTTGTCACAAAATCCCTAAAAAAGACAGCATTAGAAAGAAGTGGTTAGATAAAATCGGATGTCCAAATTTAAAGACCCTCACTGATAAGGAGATTACCTCCAAGGGATTTTTTGTTTGCCCTAATCTTTTCTTACCCAGTGCTTATTTAATAAAAACTCAAAATGGCGCTTCAAGATTAAAAAACGATGCAGTTCCGACAGAAAATTTAGAGCCATCGCAATTAGAATTTTTGTTAGGTGATATTCATTTACTTCAGAACAAATCATCTTTGGAAACAATTGTCCTAGATATTTCTGCAACCACTTCTGTAATTAATGAATCACTTGCGCAAGATACCTCGGAAAATCGAATTGATTTGAACGCAGTAAGTTGTAATTTGCAAAATTTCTTTTATAAAAATATAAGTTTCATAAAAAAATTTCATTTTTTTCGAAAATTTTATAAGCACATAAAATTGTAATACATTTGTTATTTTGTATGTAAATTAATATAACGTTCTACTCTTAACAGGCCTTAATGAGAGTCGATTGACTCTCATGCGACACCTTTTGTCCAAGAACCTATGGACACTTCAATTGTGCAACATTCTGAGCATTTGAACGATCCTGGGATACCAAATTTATTTAATGCGGAAGACAAAACTCAGCAAATGGAAACATCAAGTGAAGCAGAACAAAATAAGGAAAATGAAAGTATTTTTATGAAAAACGGAACCACAGAACGCTCAAATTCTCTGGAATCATCAAACGTTTACGTTAGACCAAATAGACGACGCTCTTGGAAGGAACTGTCTTCTGCATCATCACTCAGAGAGAGAGAGAGTTATTTAAACGTTTGCAGTCGAAAAAGGCTAAATTATACAATTTACAGAGAAGGTTGCAAAGGTATCAACTTTATAACATAATAAAAAAATGCACACTTTTGATTGTACAGATTATAAATGAAATTTTAATTTAAAATTAGATTTCATTTAAAAAATCGTTATATTGATACAAAAAAGTAGTAATTATGAGTAGTAATAGTAGAATGTATTGTTATGCGATTAATAAATAACTTATTTCTAAGAGTAGTTTCGTTAAATTCCAAGAACCCTATTCCTTCTATATTAAATGTAAACGCAAGTTAAAAAAGCCAGAAGACTGTTTAGAAACGAGAAGATGTCAGCGAATTCTACACAAACTAATGAAGAGCAAATAATATGCTTATCTATTTATAAAACTTCAGCCAAGGCCTACAGATATTTCAGGACTTTTCTACCATTTCCATCTGTTACAAGTTTGAAGAAAATTTTAAGAAAAGTATCGATGGATACTGGAGTAACAGAAGAAACTAGGGCTCGATTAAAAGTTGCTGGACAAGCAGCAGTATCTGCAAAAGAAAAGGCTGTGGTTGTAATGTGGGATGAATTGCTGTTAGTTTTAGGTTTGCAGTACGATGAAACTAAAGATAAAATTGTTGGGTTTGAAGATTGGGGAAACACCCGAACAAATAAATTCGCTGACCATAGACTCGTTTTCATGTTGCGATTTATCGACAGCGGCGATATTCTTCAAATATCTTTCAATTTTTGCAAAGGACAAGCAACGAAAGGGCAACTATCATTCTGCATTAAGGAAGTTATAGGGGCTGTGAAGGAAGCAGGTTTCAACGTCGTTGCAACAATATGCGATGGAGGAAGCAGCAATCAATCAGTAATTGATACTTTTTTGCATGATACTGAAAAACTAAAAGGAAGTGAATATATTTTGAGGTGTAAGTTCATTGTTTTGTGAATTGATGTATGTTTTAAGGGGTTACGCCACACTGAACGCCTGAAAATTGGAGGGTATTTTAAGAATTAATTTTGACAAAACTATTAAAAATACAACTTTTTAATAACTGGAACATCAAAGTACATATATTTAACTAAAAAAAAAATTTGGAAGAAGAAAAAATATTCAAAAATGGCGGAGATATAGCGAGTCTCGTAAGTCACTTTTCTTAGCGCACGGCTGTGCGGTGTACATCCTGGACAGCACAATTTTTATCTGAAAACCAAAAACAAAATTTTTTTAAAAACTATATTAAATTACCAACAGAGTGACGTAGCCGTTTAAAAAAAAAAAATTTTTTTGAGCAAATGAGAGCACTTTGAAAAAAAATTTCGAACCCAAAAAAAATTTTTTTTTTCAAAGTGCTCCCATTTGCTAAAAAAAAAATTTTTTTTTGGTAATTTAACCACTTCGGCGGCATGGCGTTCCAATTGGCGTTCCATGAGTAAGTGGCAGAAGCGGCAAAAAAATGTGAAAATGGCGTTCCTACTTGAACTCGATTTCAAAACTCTGTAGTCAATTTAAACTTGCCATAAAAAATATTCTTATTATTTGAGATAAATGAAGATGAATGGGACAAAAAAAATTATTTTTTAGAGATGTTTAATAGTTTTTTTAAGGTTTTAATGTAGCCAATTTTTAATACTTTTTACGAATGGCGTTCCAATATTCAGCCAAAATAGTTGACAATTTTGAATCCGTCTATTTGAATTTTTTTAAATTCATTTAAAATTCATAATCTCAAATAATAAATAACTTTTGGTTTGGTTGACTTAATTTGTTTACAGAGTTTAGGAATAAAGTTTAAATAGGAACGCCATTTTCGCATTTTTTTGCCGCTTCTGCCACTTACTCATGGAACGCCAATTGAAACGCCATGCCGCTGAAGTGGTTAATATAGTTTTAAAAAAAAATTTTGTTTTTGGGTTTCAGATAAAAATTGTACTGTCCAGGATGTACACCGCACAGCCGTGCGCTAAGAAAAGTGACTTACGAGACTCGCTATATCTCCGCCATTTTTGAATATTTTTTCTTCTTCAAAAATTTTTTTTTAGTTAAATATATGTACTTTGATGTTCCAATTACTAAAAAGTTGTATTTTTAATAGTTTTGTCAAAATTAATTCTTAAAATACCCTTCAATTTTCAGGCGTTCAGGGTGGCGTAACCCCTTAAACTAACTAGAATGTATTTATACATTATTTTTATAGATGGCTGCTTCATTTTGTATGACATGGAAATAATTCCATTATTTGATCCACCTCATATGATAAAATGTTCAAGGAATAATCTAATTGACAAAGATCTCGAATTTAATTTTGATCCTAAAAAAAGACCATGGGAGAGGACATTTGCTTCTTGAGAACATATCATAGATGTGTACGAAATTGACGTGTATGGAATGCAAAATCAAAGGTTTTTGACAAAACTTACGGATAGACATATATAGCCTAATAAGATAAAGAAAATGCGAGTGAAGAATGCAATCCATATCTTAAGTCTCTCTGTTGCAAGCAGATTGAAAGGCTTAGCAGGGGGAAAGGGTATTTATTTATTACAAAATTTAAATAATGTATTACCATCTAATAAGCTCATTTAAATTGAAGAATTAAATAGATATTCGATTCAATAATATCGATTTCTTCATCATATTTTTCTGCCGTACTAAGGAAAAACTTACATAACTAACAATTTTGTGAAATTTTAGTTTTTGGTATCAATCAACTGGGAAAGAAAAACCGCATTTAACTGTGTTAATAAAAATTAAATATAATAATTAATGACTGCAAAAAACGATAATTTAAAATCGAGGAATATGAAGAAAATTAAGAAATACTTGATAAAAAGTGATACGAAGTACTTTGCGTGCTCTGAAAATCGTATGAATCATCAAACTCGACTATCAAATACGTAGGAAAAACATACACAAAGTGGTATATGTTCTTTTTCAATCGAACATATGGTCGAGCACGACGGTTGCGTACGAAATGAAAACCACGCATCTGCATTACCCGAAACATGTGTAAGTTCTTCTATCGTAAAGTTGACCGAGGCACCACGTAACTGCACTTCGGTTACATTCGCCATTATTTGTCGGGTATGTTCGGAGAGGTAAAATGGTATATACTAATAAGATTTAAAATGCATTGAATGATTAATTTAAATTTATATAGTAATTTTTATTGCATATATAACTAGGCAATAAATGAAAACCACTTAAATATAATACATTATTTTCAGTTTAAAAAATATTTCCTAAATAATAATATTTCCCTATGCAAATGAATATTACTGTAGGCCTATAATGTTAGCTACATTTTATTAATTTTATTTCCATCACCATGTACTGCTCCATACCAAGCGACATAGAAAATGTGTAAGTTTTTAATTCTGATCGTCGTGCCTAGCTCGAGTGCCCGTGCGAGAGAAACAACGCAAGTGACTATGTGTAAGTTTTTTCTTCATATTTTCAAAAAGTAGACATTGTAAGTCACATTTTGCATAGAATTTGTTTAAATAATTAATTTTTTTTTTGTAAAATTAGAATCAGCGTATACACTTTCATTAGAGAAGTGTAAATTAATTATTAAATTATTATTTCTAAAACGGAGTTCTTGAAGCAAACAGTTTTTCTCTATTTTCTCAGTTTGACAGGGATTGCACTTATGTAAGTTTTTCCTTAGTACGGCAGTTTTCTTCTAATGCGTTAAAAATCAGTTCTACTCTTCTTTAAAATAACTTATTTTCTGTTCTATTAATGATATATTTATAAAAATAAATTATAATTAAAATTGAAATTTCTAGAAAGAAATACATCCTTGGGACCAAGAAAAATCCCCGACGAAGGTGCGAATACTGCATGGATCTGTGCATTCTTTAATAAATTAGCAGACGCATTTAATGAAAAAGTACAAACCGACGAACAAAGTCCATTTCGAACATTATTGACTGATGACAGTTTTTATATTCCATTTTTTAAAGAAGCCATATCCATATTAACTCGAATGCGATTTGTTGATAAGAAGACGAAAATCCCAGTACCTCGACAACCGCCAACCCTTCGGAATTTAATCTCAACAATTCGAGGATTCATTCATTTATGGGAGAAATTAAAAGGTTTAGGTTTTAAACATTTAAAAACTAAACACCTTAATCAATATCAACTCGAGAATTTTTTTTGAGAATTAGAGATTGTGGAAATTCCAATAGAAAACCGACTTGCTATCAGTTTATAGGTTCATTTAAAACATTAGTAATAAATAATATGAGCAAAAGTCGTTCTGATAAAGCCAATTGCATCGATGATGGAAGTAATTTTTTCTTTCCTGGCAAAATTACTTTGGTCCCATTGATCTTGAACCTCAGACAAATTCAACACGACCTACTGTAAATGTACCTAAATCGAAACTGAAAGCAATTTATTGTAAAACAGATCCAATTCCTGAAAAAAGTACAATTTCAACTGCTACAGATTTTGTTTTGAAACAAATTTGCAAAAAATTACCATCTTTTGGGTCGTGTGAAGTATGCAAGATTGTTGTAGACAAACTTGCTTTTACTCCATCAAACTCCCGATTTGCTTCTCGATCTTGTTTGGAGGAAATTCACTTCGACTTAAAATCAATTCTTCGCAGAGTTTTGAGTTCAATTTTACATGAAAAAGGAATTGTTGTTTTTCTTTTAGATTTTTTAAAGAAGGAAGTTCGAACAGAGATATTTGAATGTCGTGAACACAGAGATCAAACAGTAGATTTGTTTTTGACTCTTTGTATTCAGCAATATATAGCTTCCATCACAGCATTCCTTTTTGCAATTTTAAAAGGAAAAATTGGTTTCAATTTTACTAAGAATCCAAATGCGAATTTCCTTGTAATAAAAGCATTAGCTAAATGGAAACCCATTATAAAAAGTCAACACACTTTCATAACTCTGCAAAACTTCTAATTTAACAGTGAGTGAAAAGCATCGACAAAGCATTTGTAAAAATGTTAGGCGAATTTAAAATGTAAAAAATAGTATTTTTTAAAAACAGAGGAACAAATATTTGAAAAAATTATCATTTTAAATTATATAAATTTGTAAACTGTACTTTTTAAACTTTTTTTATATTCGTTTCCAAATTAATTTAGTTAATTTTTACAAATTAACTTTGTAATTAATTTATATTAAAATTATTAATACCTAATTAACTAATAGTACAAATTAATTATTAATATTTACAAATGTAGACATTATTGATTAAATATTTATTGAAAAATATTGGATTTGATTCCATTATTTATAAAAATATTTACAAGTGAATAATTAATTAATATTTTTTGTGAATAGTACATTTAAACATTTTTTTATACGAAAATTATTATAATAAATTATTATATGTAATTATTTAAATTTAAAATAAGTAAAGGAACGTATAAGATAAATTTTTTCTTTAGATTAATAAAGTTTGTAAAATTAAAATTTTTTTTTAATTATGTATTGTTAATCTTATTGTTATCTTTGAAATATATGGACGACATAAAATTAATATTTAAAGTGTATAATTTCTTTTTAATCTATCTGATTTTCGGAAGCCAATAATAATATAATTTGATTTTTAATAATAATATATATATATATATATATATATATTATAAAATTAACCAAATTCCAGATGCTTTCGATGACAGATTACAATTCTTATATCTTTTTCTGTAATTTTATATTAAATAAATAAAAAAATAAAAAATACTTTAAAAAACATCTATTAACACTAATACATTCAAACCGAAATTTAGTTGCACCCTTCTCCCAGGTGGCGCTTAGTGTCAAAATCTGCGCCATGTTCAATACATGGTAGATAACCAAGCCTGATACGGCACTGACTGCTTTAAATGACGTGAAATTGATAAACAATCATTTTTGAACGAGTTTTTCTCTGCTCACAAGCAATTTTTACAAAATCTGAATCCGAACCAACGACACAAATCTTCTTAATTACCTAAATCCAAAAAATTTTTTGAATCCATGCAGAAACGAGGTTGCGAAATGGGAAAGGCCAGAGTAATATAATGCGAATCATTTTGACAGCTAAGCCTTTACACTCCCTGCATGCTTCTACCCTCTAATGGCAAATGGCTGTTACACACGTTTTGTCGCCTGTCATTGCTTTACTTTTGAGTTTCCCATTTTGCAATCGCGTTTCTACATGGATTTAAAAAATATTTCGGTTTTAGGTAATTAAGAAGATTTGTGTCGATGGTTCGGATTCAGATTTTGCAAAAAGTGTTTGGGCGCAGAGAAAAATTCGTTTGAAAATGATTTTTCACCAATTTCACGTCATTTAAACTAGGCAGTGCCGTTCTTGTAGAGCGACAAGTATAGGTCGCACATAACCTACAAATTTCAAAGACCATTGAACGCTCTTAAAGACTCTATACGTGCCCCTGCCGGATCGGGTGGATGGTTTGTTGATGCAAAAACGCCAAGAATCCGTCAAGAGTTGACTTTAACAAAAAAAAAGTGTTTTAAATATAAAAATATGATAAAGTGAGTATTGGGTTTTGTATAAAAAGTGTTTATTAATCGTTTGTGGCCTTATTTGTTACAAATTAATGTAAATTAAGTGAAATAAAAGATAAAATATGTGGAAATGTCAAGTGAATGTGTATTGATAAATTGATGTGTATTTGTGAGTATGGTGTACGACAGAACAACTTACGCGAAAGAAAGACAGGATTATTGTAATTGTTACTTTAATTACCAAACGGTTGATTATACATGTGAATGCCACGATGGCGAAACTGATATATGAGTATTACAATACTAGCAACCAAGAGGGCGCTATGTGAAATAAAAGATGTCACTTCCTGTGTAAAAGACCGCGAATTGTCAGATATTATAAAATACACAACACTTCCCCTCAAGATGTGGTCATTTAACGATGTTCACCTTTTGAAACTCCAAGACCAAGAAGTTTGACACAGTGTTGATGTTTCTGCTTGGGTAAACTTTTAGTTAAAATATCTGCTGCCATGTCCTTTGTTGAAATATATTGCAATTTCAGTTGTTTATTCTTAACAGTCTCCCGTACAAAATGATGCCTGACGTCTATGTGCTTAGTCCTAGCGTGATATGAAGGATTTTCGGCCAGTTGTCGGGCTCCCATGTTATCATTGAAGACTAGAGTATCAGTTAATGATTCGAAACCTAATTCTGCTAGATATTTTCGCAAGCAGCTGGCCCAATCTGCGTCCACGTATCCTTTTAGAGGTGAAATTGTTGATCCTCCTGGATAAAATACCAGGCCTAAATCACTTGAACCCTTTAAGTACCTCAGCACACGCTTGGCTGCCGTCCAATGAATCTGCCGATGACACGAGTTAAATTGACTAAGTATACTTACAGCATGTGCTATGTCAGGTCTGGTGGCCACTGCGAGGAACATGAGTGCTCCCACCAGTTCACGGTAAGGTTTTTCCTCTTCTTCGGTAGTCGGATCTTCATCCACCGTCGTCAGCTTCACGTTGACATCCAAAGGCGTGCTAACAGGATTTGTGTCTGCCATGCCGAAACGTTCGATTATATCTTTTATATATCCTTGTTGATGCATTCCGATGCTTTTTCCGTCCTGTGTGAATTCGATTCCCAAACAATACTTTGGTTTTCCTAGATTGTTGATTTCAAATTTCGAAGACAGTTGATTTTCTAATTTGTCGATTTTCCTGACATCACGACAGACCAGGAGGATGTCATCCACGTAGACAGAAATGAAGAGAGCGTCTTCCCCTCGACCGATGCGATAAACACAGGGATCAGCGTTTGTTGGAACTGCTCCGAGTTTTCTCAGTTCTTCGTCCAATCTTTTATGCCAGTTTCTTCCCGCCTGGCGTAAACCGTATAGGGACTTGTTTAGAAGGCACACTTTTTCTCCAGCTTCCAAATCCTTGAGCATTTGCTTAGCCTTGTTTCCGATTTCGCTGTTGTCTCCGTCAGTGATGATTATAACTTTTAAAGCTTCTTTCAAGTATCGGGGTGGTTCCATCAAAACTTCTTCTTCAATTTCTCCGTTTAGATATGCTGTTGTTATATCCAGCTGTCTCGTTTTCATTTCATAATTTGCTGCAAGAGCCATTAATAATCGTATAGAGCTCAGTCGAGCCACCGGCGCAAACGTCTCAGTAAAATGAATTCCTGGGCGTTGAGCGAAGCCACGTGCTACGATGCGAGCCTTTCGTCTTGCAATTGTTCCATTTGAGTTGTATTTGTTCCGAAGAATCATTCGACTTCCGATAATCAGTTTGTCGCAAGGGCGTTGAACGAGTTTCCACGTTTCGTTTTTCAAGATTGATTTCACTTCATCTCCCATTGCACCCAACCATTCTGCACTATCTGGACCCGATATAGCTTGCTGTACAGGTATTTCAGCTACGAATGCATGTTCGAAATTTGTAAATCCAGCTTCCTCGCGTGGTGGGTGGAACAGTTTTCGTGGTCGTCCCCTTTGTCCTGTCCTAAGGATAGTCGGTCGTCCTGGACCTCTTCTTGGTGTATTCGCTTCCTGAATCATCTCTTCGTCGTTTCGTTCTTCGATTTCTTCTTCATCGTTTTGTTCTTCGATGTTTTCTTCATCATTTTGATCTTCCATTTCTTCTTCGTCGTTGTTTATTTCATCGATTTGTTCGTCATTGAATTCGTTTTCCAGAGTTTTCGGGAATGTGACGATGTCAATACTGTCGAAAGAGGTTGAGTTTTCCTTGCGTTGATCAGTTTCTTCCGGGATGAAGTCCTCGTAATCGTTTAGGCTGAGTGAGTTCGTTGCTTCCAAAAATGAAACATCTCTCGAGATCACAACTTTATTTTCTTCTCGAATCCACACTCTATAGCCCTTGGACTTGTCATCGTAACCTACAAAAATTCCCTTTTTACCTCGTTCCTCGAGCTTCCCTTTTCCCGGCACTCTGTCCAAAATAAAAACTATGCATCCAAATTCCTTGAAGTGACTTACATCGGGGATGGTTCCTGTCCAAGCTGCATACGGTGTTCGTCCATCCAAGCTGCTGGTGGGACATCTGTTACGAATGTAGTTAGCCGTTGAAACCGCTTCGGCCCAGAATGATGAGGGTAGACCTGACTGAATAAGCCATACCTTGCCATTTCCATGAGTGTCCGGTTCTTTCGTTCAGATACCCCGTTCTGTTCTGGGTTGTGTGCGACGGTTAGTCTTCGTTGGATCCCGTTTGTCTTCAAGAATTCGTCAAATTCATTAGAGAGATATTCTGTCCCGTTGTCGGTTTGTATACATTTAATCAGTTTTCCCTTTTGATTTTCGATTAAAGCCTTTATTTCCTTGAAGGCGGCGAACGCTTCGCTTTTTCTTTTCAGAAATCGTACCTCGCACCACCTGGATGAATCATCGATCAACGTAATAAAGTACTTGGCTTTCCCGTTTGACTCGACTCTCATGGGTCCGCAAAGATCCGAGTGAACTAAATCCAATAGTTCGGTTTTTCTCGTAGACTTCTTGGGAAAAGGCGTTCTTGTCATCTTTCCTCGAAGGCATGTTTCACAATCGAATTTGTTTTCCTTTAAATTTAATTTTAAACCATGTAACGAACCGGTACGTTCGGCTTTCCGAAGATCGTTTAAATTCAAATGTCCTAAGCGACGGTGCCAAGTTTCCACAGATAGCGAAGCATTATTTCCGGCACTGTTTTCTTCGTCGACTTTTTGACACTCTTGGTTTGTTTCCTTCACAAGATATAAGTCACCGACACGTTCCGCAATTAATTTCGTATTCTTGTCTTTGTCGATTGCAAATGCGCGATTTTTAGTAAATGTCACTTCACACTCTTTGTCAGTCATTTTCGCAACGGACAGCAAGTTCGTGCGAAGATCAGGAACATATAACACATTGCTTAAGTTCACATTCTTTACATTTCCGTCGACTTCAGAAGTAAACACCACTTTTCCTTTTCCTTCTATTTCGGAGAAACCGTTGTTCGCCAAATTAAGTTTTCCTTGCTTAGAAATGTTCATTTCCACGAATTCGCGCATTTCGTTACACAAGTGCGATGTTGCACCACTATCTAAGCACCATTCGACATTTGAACTATTTCTTTCCACTCGTAAACTCTAGTGAGTACTCGCGTAACTTTCCACTGCACACAAACTTACATCCTCGGCATTTTTCGCCGATGGTCGGGTGTTTCCGTTTTTCTTTTTACAATCCGCACTTTTATGGCCAATTTCACGACAACGATGACAACGATATTTAAACTCACCACCACTTGCACTGCTTCCACTATTTTCGAGTGTTTTTCCCTTTTTCGAGTTCCAATTTTTCTTCGAAAACATTGCATTTTGTACCGAAGCGCGAGAGTCATTTTTGCGAGCGTTACTCTCTTCGATAATTTTCACACGAAGAGTTTCTGGAGGTGTCAAATCGTCACGAGATTCGATCGCACAACAAAAGTTCTCGAAGGAAGGTGGTCAACTGTATAGAAGCATGATCGCGAGTAAGTCCTGATTAATTTCCACATCCATTTCATGCAACTTATCGACGGCGTCGAAAAATTTTCGGATATGTTCACGTACTTCGTCGCCATCTTCCATTCGTTGCAGCATCAGCTGTTTCAGCAAAGTCGCTTTTCGCGCGGGTCCCTTCGACTGATATATTTCTTCCAGCTTTAGCCAAACTGAACGAGAAGTTGTGCATCCTTTAACTTGCTTGAGTTCCGAAGGATGTATGGCTAAAATAATGTCTGACTTCGCCTTATTATCGTTATTTGTCCACGTGGCTACATCTGCAGCATTTTCCTGGTTCGGTTCAGGTTTCACCGTTGCACCAGAGACATATCCCCATGCGTCGTTTTTTATCAGCAGGGCTTCCATCTGCATTTTCCACGTATCATAGTTTTCTTTATGCAGACTTTCGATACGCGTTAAACTTGCAGACGCCATTTTTTGATTCAAGCGACGCCGAGATGACGCCAGCCACAAACTTTCACAAAATACACACTTTCACGTATTTCACAAGTTGATACTATTTTCCGTGTCCTGGGCCCATAACCTGTGAGCAAGGTGTACGACAGAACAACTTACGTGAAAGAAAGACAGGATTATTGTAATTGTTACTTTAATTACCAAATGGTTGATTATACATGTGAATGCCACGATGGCGGAACTGATATATGAGTATTACAATACTAGCAACCAAGAGGGCGCTATGTGAAATAAAAGATGTCACTTCCTGTGTAAAAGACCGCGAATTGTCAGATATTATAAAATACACAACAGTATTTATTGAGAAAGTGTTATTGTCATGATTTTTTAATGTTACATAAATAGTTACAAAGTGTAATTTTATTATTATAATGTGTTATAATTAATAAAAGTTAATGTTTGAATAGTATGAATAATGTATATATAGCAGCTATTAAAATAGTGAAGGACGGTTACCTACAAGCTGTTGATATGTCGCCGCGCGTTTTGCACAAAAATAAGGAAGCTTAATCCCATAAAACAGGAAATAAAAAAAATTTTAAAAAAAGTCAATTAGCTAAATCCCATAGAAGAGGTGGAAAAATGATGAATTTTAAAAAAATCGGATTTTTGAATTTTTGATAATTTTCTATAATAGATTTTTTACCAAAGAGTCGAGACTATAAATTTGGTAAAGTATTATCCAAAAGCATAAAAATAAGGAAGCTAAATCCCATAGAAGAGGAGAATAAATGTTAAATTTTAAAAAAATCACATTTTTGAATTTGTGATAATTTTCTTTATTAGATTTTTTACCAAAGAGTCGAGACTATTAAATAGGTAAAGAATTTTCCAAAAGTACAAAATCAAGGAAGCTAAATCCCATAAAACAGGAAATAAAAAAAAATTTAAAAACTTAAAAAAAAATCAATTAGCTAAATCCCATAGAAGAGGTGGAAAAATGTTGAATTTTAAAAAAATCGGATTTTTAAATTTTTGATAATTTTTTATATTAGATTTTTTACCAAAGAATGTCTCGACCAAAGAGTCGAGACTATTAAATAGGTAAAGTATTTTCCAAAAGCACAAAATTAAGGAAGCTAAATCCCATAAAAGAAAGGAAAAAATGTTGAATTTTAAAAAATGGGATTTTTGAATTTTTGATAATTTTCTATATTATTAGATTTTTTACCAAAGAGTCGAGACTATTAAATAGGTAAAGAATTTTCCAAAAGCACAAAATCAAGGAAGCTAAATCCCATACAAGAGGAGAAAAAACGTTAAATTTAAAAAAAATCGGATTTTTGAATTTTTGATAAGTTTCTATAAATTTAGATTTTTTACTGAAGAGTCAAGACTTTTAAGTAATTAAAATATTTTTCCAAATCAGAAAAATAAAGAAGCTAAATCCCAAAGAAGAGGAAAAGAAATGTTGAAATTTAAAAAAATCAGATTTTTGAATCTTTAATAACTTTCTATAATATTAGATTTTTTACCAAAGTGTCGAGACTATTAAATAAGTTTTTCCAAAAGCACAAAAATCAATTAGCTAAATCCCATAGAAGAGGTGAAAAAATGTTAAATTTTATAATAATCTGATTTTTGAATCTTTGATAATTTTCTTTATTAGATTTTTTACCAAAGAGTCGAGACTTTTAAATAATTAAAGTATTTTTCAAAAGCACAATAATAAAGAAGCTAAATCCCATAAAACAGGAAATAAAATGTTGAATTTTAAAAAATTAGATTTTTGAATCTTTGAGAATTTTCTATAATTTTAGGTTTTTTACCATAGAGTCGAGACTTTTATATAAGTATATTAATATATTAATTAAAAATTTAGCGCTATTTTTTCTATTGTGCGAAAAATCTTGCTGACCCCCCCCCCCTACCCCTAAATGTCCTACGTAATTTATTATTCACCAAATATCAGTTTTCTGAAATGTCATTTTACCGAACTGCACTTTTGCAATGTCATTTTTACGAATTATCATTTTTGCGGATTGTTATTTTTACGAATCGACATTTTTGAGAATTGTCATTTTGGCGAAAAATGCAATAGTGACTATATACCCTGTAAAAAAAAGTATTGGGAGGTACGGGATACCGCATTGCAAGTGCCTACCTTTCAATGCGGTATTCGCGAAATACCGCATTGGGTGTCGTGGTGAATGCGGTATTCAAGGGGTCCCAATGCGGTGCCAGTTTTAAGCTTTAAAAAAAAAAGAAAATACGTGACAGGAGTGAATAATTAGTGTCAGTGGATCAAAATACGAATTAAAGGAATGAAAAAATACTAATAGTGAGTGTGAAAATAAAGTTTAAAGAAAATAAGGTAAGATCAACTGTTAAATGTAAGTCCAATGCGGCATAGGCTTTTTTCAATGCGGCGCATAATCGGTATACAGTTCGCGCAGTGCAGCGGCGCTCTCTTCTTTACCTAAAGCGGATTCTTTCTATTCAAATGGTAATTTTGAAAATAATGAAAAATAATATTAACTAAAAGTTGATAATGTATTTCAATCAATAAAAAAATGTTAAGAGTGTTCGACGGTCTCTAAAATTTGTAGGTTATTTGCGACTTACAGTTATCGCCAAAGAAAAACGATGACACTGACTGTTTGAAATAACGTGAAATTAGTAAACAACCGTTTTCGAACTAGTGTTTCTCTGCACACAAGCACTTTTTACAAAATCTGTTAACGTCCATTGGTCAAAAATGTTTTTAATTATCTGAATTGAAAAGATTTTGTTAATCTATACAGAAACACGGTTGCAGCATTGGAATTACAAAAGTGATGTAATGACAGGCGGCAAGGCGTGTGTTACTGCCATTTTGCCAGTAGAGGGCAGAAGTAAGCAGGGAGCGTAAAGGATCAGCTGTCAAAATGATTCGCATTACAGTGCTATGGTATTTCCAATGCAGCAACCGTGTTTCTGTATAGATTAACAAAATCTTTTCAATTCAGATAATTAAAAACATTTTTGACCAATGGACGTTAACAGATTTTGTAAAAAGTGCTTGTGTGCAGAGAAACACTAGTTCGAAAACGGTTGTTTACTAATTTCACGTTATTTCAAACAGTCAGTGTCATCGTTTTTCTTTGGCGATAACTGTAAGTCGCAAATAACCTACAAATTTTAGAGACCGTCGAACACTCTTAACATTTTTTTATTGATTGAAATACATTATCAACTTTTAGTTAATATTATTTTTCATTATTTTCAAAATTACCATTTGAATAGAAAGAATCCGCTTTAGGTAAAGAAGAGAGCGCCGCTGCACTGCGCGAACTGTATACCGATTATGCGCCGCATTGAAAAAAGCCTATGCCGCATTGGACTTACATTTAACAGTTGATCTTACCTTATTTTCTTTAAACTTTATTTTCACACTCACTATTAGTATTTTTTCATTCCTTTAATTCGTATTTTGATCCACTGACACTAATTATTCACTCCTGTCACGTATTTTCTTTTTTTTTAAAGCTTAAAACTGGCACCGCATTGGGACCCCTTGAATACCGCATTCACCACGACACCCAATGCGGTATTTCGCGAATACCGCATTGAAAGGTAGGCACTTGCAATGCGGTATCCCGTACCTCCCAATACTTTTTTTTACAGGGTATATAGTCACTATTGCATTTTTCGCCAAAATGACAATTCTCAAAAATGTCGATTCGTAAAAATAACAATCCGCAAAAATGATAATTCGTAAAAATGACATTGCAAAAGTCTTCACCATGCCAACCAGTTAGCACTTTTATTCAGTCCCCACTTCACCAGTCTATAACAAGTTTATAACGAAATTAAAAATCCATATCTTTTCCATAATTTCCACGTCAAATTTTTACGAAATTGTGAAATTTTAAATCTAATTTCAATATTTTTGTGCTCTTTAAAAACACATTACTTATTTAATAGTCTCGAATCTTTCGTAATTTTAAGGGATTTAGCTTTATTATTTTTGTGCTTTTGGAAAATACTTTAATTATTTAAAAGTCTCGACTCATTGGTAAAAAATCTAATATCGAAAATTATCAAAAATTCAAAAATCCAATTTTTTTAAAATTCAACATTTTATTTCCTGTTTTATAGGATTTAGCTTCTTTATTTTTGTGCTTTTGAAAAATACTTTAATTATTTAAAAGTCTCGACACTTTGGTAAAAAACCTAATATTATAGAAAATTACACTAGTTTACATAAATTTTGATCCGCGGTATTTCAATATCAATTCGTATGTAAAATTTGCTCCCGAATCCGAATATGAAAACAGATATTAAGAAAGTAGAACAGTTTTTGAGATATGGATAAATTTCATATTTTTGAGTTTCGCCAAAAAGTGGATTCACTAATATACCATTATTTCCGAATGCAGTAGATCGATTTCAATTTTCTTTGAAGCAAATTAAAGGTAATTAAATTTCTAATAAAAAATATATACAACATTTTTAAATGGACTAACGGTTTAGGAGCTAGTTATGAATTTGTTAAAAATTTCTCATTACTTTTAACAAAGTTTTGGAAATTGATTGACTTTATCGGTTAATTACGTCCTAAAAAAAGTGTTTCCTTCGACTTAACTTTTTTGGATCTCAAAGTAAAATTTCTTAAGAAGAATATAAGCCGTTGCTAATCAAAATTGAACTGAAAATATAGAAGTTATAAGCACTTAAGTAAAAATGCAGAAAATTAGCTTTTACCCAATTTTACGATTTATTAACAGATTGTCGTATGGTTTTAAGTTTACCCAAATTTTAAACATTAAAATAGGCGTTTTTTGTGAATATTACACAAGTAAATAAAGAAAATGGAATTTCGTTATCAAGAATTTTGGGACCAGACAATGATGGGTGATTTTTGTTATTTTTGGATTCGAGAAACAGATAATATTCAGAAAAACAGTGCAAATCAAATTTAAGACAATTTTATTGTTTAAAATTTTTTTAAACCTTATTTTCTATATTTTTACTTAAGTGCTTATATCTTCTATATTTTCAATTCAATTTTGATTGGCAACAGCTTATATTTTTTCTATGAAATTGTACTTTGACATCCAAAAAAGTTAACTAGAAGTAAACACTTTTTTTTAAAGTACTTAAGCGATAAAATCAATCAATTTCTTAAATTTTGTTAAAAATAATGAGAAATTTCTAACAAATTCATAACTAGCTCCTAAACCGTTAGTCCAATTAAAAATGTTGTATATATTTTTCATTGGAAATTTAATTACCTTGAATTTGCTTTAAAGAAAATCGAAATCGATCGACTGCAGTCGGAAATAATGGTATATTAGTGAATCCACTTCTTGTCGAAACTCAAAAATTTGAAATTTACCCATATCTCGAAAACTGTTCTACTTTTTGAATGTCTGACTTCATATTCGGATTCGGGAGCAAATTTTACATAAAAAATGATAGTGAAGTGCAGCGGATCATAATTGTTTTTTAATTTTGTAAACTAGTGTTATCAAAGATTCAAAAATCTAATTTTTTAAAATTTCAACATTTCTTTTCCTCTTCTATGGGATTTAGTTAATTGATTTTTGTGCTTTTGGAAAAAACTTATTTAATAGTCTCAACTCTTTGGTAAAAAATCTAATAATATAGAAAATTAACAAAGATTCAAAAATCTGATTTTTTTTAAATTCAACAGTTTTCCTCCTCTTCTATGGGATTTAGCTTCTTGATTTTTGTGCTTTTGGAAAATACTTTAATTATTTAATAGTCTCGACTCTTTGGTAAAAAATCTAATATAGAAAATTATCAAAAATTCAAAAATCCGATTTTTTTAAAATTCAACATTTTTTCCTCTCTTTTATGGGATTTAGCTTCTTTATTTTTGTGCTTTTGGAAAATACTTTAATTATTTGAAAGTCTCGACTCTTTGATAAAAAATCTAAAATAGAAAATTATCAAAAATTCAAAAATCCCATTTTTTTTAAATTTAACATTTTTTCTCCTCTTCTATGGGATTTAGTTTCCTTATTTTTGTGCTTTTGGAAAATACTTTACCTATTTAATAGTCTCGACACTTTGGTAAAAAATCTAATATTATAGAAAATTATCAAAAAATCAATAATACGATATTTTTAAAATGCAACATTTTTCCTTCTCTTTTATTGGATTTAGCTGCTTTATTTTTTTGAGAAGTCTTTACTATTCAGTGAACCAAGGCAGACGTTTGGCACGGAATCTCACTGGTAGTAAAGTCTTATCATTCTCATTATTACTCCATGACGGGTGTGTAAGAGCAATGTCCATTTTTCGAGTTTCACGTGTTCGAGTTCTATTTTCTTTAATTCGAGCTCTATGCTATTGTGTATAGTCTTTTTTAAGAAAGAAATTTTGTTCTGTTTTATTTAATAGTAATTATTTATAAATTAAGTAGTGATATTATTTATCATTATTTTCTTTGAATTTAAATAATTTAAGGAAAGGTTATAAGTATATTGCAATGTAAAAATAGTATTTGTTGTTTAATTTTCATTTCATGAAACACATGGACAAATGCCACTCCCGCCATCTGTCGTGCAAAACGCGCGGCGACATATCAACAGCTTGTAGGTAACCGTCCTTCACTATTTTGATAGCTGCTATATATACATTATTCATACTATTCAAACATTAAATTTTATTAATTATAACACATTTTAATAATAAAATTACACTCAATAAATACACATCAATTTATCAATACACATTCACTTGACATTTCCACATATTTTATCTTTTATTTCACTTAATTTACATTAATTTGTAACAAATAAGGTCACAAACGATTAATAAACACTTTTTATACAAAACCCAATACTGACTTTATCATATTTTTATATTTAAAACACTTTTTTGTTAAAGTCAACTCTTGACGGATTCTTGACGTTTTTGCATCAACAAACCATCCGTACCCGATCCGGCAGGGATGCTCGTATATCTATAAAAATTATTTTTTATAGATTGATAAGTTCTACGTAATTACAGGAAATGTTTTAATTGATTGAAATAGTTTTTTTATTGTTAACGTAATGAATAAATGAGAAGTTTCTACTTTAGTATATGTTTTAAAAAGTTATCAAATAGTACGCATTGACCTCCTAGGACGGTAAAACTGCTGCCTGTAGTAAAAACATACTTTTCTTCTTGAAAACTCGCCGATTCCTAATAAGCAAGAAAATTTTAGGTCATCTCTATAATTTTTGAAGTAAAACAATACTGAAAGAGAAGTTGTTGATGTTTGATTTTTCAAAACTAAATTCAATAAGAATCATTGGGAAATTGTGGTTCACTTTTATTATTTAACAATGTTTTATTACTTTTATTACGATTTTAAAAAATTACTTAACAAAAATATTTTTTAATCATTGTATGTCATTGGTACTTTGACTTAAAAAAAAATTTGTTACAAATTTAATACAATAGTTAATATAAACCTTTTTGCAATATGAAGTATTTTGGGAAATTGTGGACCACGTATTTTCAGAAAGTATGACTTGCTTATTTTTGGGGATTTAATTCCATAATACACATGAAAAAATAAATTTAACAGATTTTATAAAAGTGTTACGGAGTAACTAATACAGCTAAGAAAACTTGTGTCTTACATACCCCGATTTCCTATGTATTCAAAATATTCAATAAAATCTTGTTTCAAATTTAAATAATTAAAATTGAACTTCTAATGATGATAAAGATATAACACAAACATGACGTATAATAATTTACTTCTGAAGTATCATTTTTAGGAGAACATCACATACAATGCCGCTTAGCAGGATTTGCCCACCTTGTCACAGTTAAGGGTGTTACAAAAAGTTTTATATTTTGATATCTAGTAAAGATATCGGAGTTTCCAATGTCTTATTTTAAAGCTTACATCCTCTATTTTAACAATTAAAAAAAAATAATTAAGGGGATATTCCAGTTCAAAATGTTTAAAAAAATCGAATTTTTTTTATTTTATTTTCGGATTTCTTATAGTGTCAGGAATACTCTCTTAAAATATTATTGCAAAATTCGAAGTAAAACAAAAATTATACATTTTTATTCTTTGCAATGTCAAAGATGTTTTTGTGTACGGATAAGCAATCGAATGATTTAAATGTTTTCTCATTTGCATTTTTTAAAACAGACAAACAAAAATGTATTTGGTGTTGCTAATCACAAATAGTGTTGCATTCGAGCGAGAAATCGCTCGAAAAGAACGAGAAATCTCGTGAAGAAGACAATGAAAATAATTGAATGCTAAATCACATTCAATTGTTTTCATTGTCATCTTCACGAGATTTCTCGTTCTTTTCGACATCCGACATTTTTAATTTTAGAAAAAGTATGTCATATTCGTAATCAGCGACCCCGAAAACTCCCCCGTAACGATTTTCAAGAAAATCCAATGATTTTGAAAAATTAAATTGTCCGCCATATTGAATCCGACATTTTTAATTTTTAAAATCTGATTCCATATTCGTAATTAGCGACCTCAAAAACCCCCAAGTAACGTTTTTCAAGCAAATCCGATGATATTTTTTTAAAGTCGAAACTTATAAACAAAAACTTTAAATGCGTTTTTCTCAAAATGTCTTTTTTTATCTGGTAAGACAGTTATCTCAAGTTCTTCTGAAGCGATTTGAAAAAAGCAAACGGCTTTTGTTTCGGCATCATCATACCTATAAGTGGATCTTAAAAAACTGGAAAATTCCCATCTCCCTTTTTTATAAGAGAAATTCTGAATAAAAACACCTTTTTTGCATATTTTGGGGGGAAAAAGTACTCTAAAAAAGGGGAGGAAAGAAAATTCCACTTTTTTGAGGTTCCACACCTGAAGAAATATCTAACGAAGAAAATATCACTTCGTTTTTGGTTTTATCTCTTTTAGAAAGTTTGGAATCGATCTTACCATCGAAAATGGGCATTTTCGAAAATGGCTTATATCGCCGCCATTTTGAAATAAAAATAAAATTTTTTTTTTTACAAATTTTTAAATAAATTATTTATTACATGCAAATGAAATTTTTCAAATAAATGTCATAGTTATTTTAATAATATTTATTAAAAAAGCCTTCTTTTTGCCTGTTTTGAACTGGAATGTCCCCTTAGGGTATTAGTCGCATAAAATGATTTTCGTCAGATTTTTTTCAAATTTTTCATACTTATTCCTGAAGTATTTATCTACAGAATGAGACCAATTTCATTAATTTTGACTGTTTCAAAGCTTCAAAAAATAAATTCGAAGTTCATACATTTTGAATGGAGGAAGCACCCAATGCATGTATTGAATTTGTTTAATAATTATTTATATAATAACTAATCTTCAGATTTTGAAATAAACCTACCAAAGTATTCAACTAGATGAAACAAATGAAAACAAAAAACATGACATTTTTTTACCGTACCAAACTATAAATATATTGACAAAAAGTTTAAAAAATAACTAAATTATATAAACTTTCATACGATCGAATAGAGTGGGGAGTTAAACTATATCTCTCACCTCACTGCACCACTGTAGTAAGCAGTCCGGTAAACTTCTGACTGATACCCTAAAAAATTTTTTTTACTGTTTTAATACTGTTTAGGAAATACAAAAATTTCAATTTTTTTGCCGATTTTAAGGAATTGTAGTTTTTTAACAAGTCGACTTAAGTTAATGTTATATAACGCATTTTAAAGCTTATTTTGTCCTTTTTAAAATGCTTTTTTAAAAATTATTGTACGATATTTTTTCAGAAAGTTATTATAATTTTTTTAAAAAACAGCCCTCTTTAAAATAATTATTATTTAAAAAACCGTTCATTTTTTTAGAAAATTTTAAGACAAAAAATGTTCATTTCTGTATGTAGATGTAAGAAAAAAATATAAAAAAATTTTTTGAACAAATTTTTTTTTACTATGTTTTTAGGTTAATTTAAATTAAAAACATGCATAAGGTAAAAACATAGTAAAAAAATTTGTTCAAAAAATTTTATATATTTTTTTCTTATGTCTACATACAGAAATGAACATTTTTTGTCTTAAAATTTTCTAAAAAATTGAACAGTTTTCAAAACAAAAATAATTATAAAAAGGGCTTATTTTAACAAATGATAATAACTTTCTGAAAAAATATCGTACAATAATTTTTAAAAAAGCATTTTAAAAAGGACAAAATAGAAGATGTAAGCTTTAAAATAAGACATTGGAAACTCCGATATCTTTACTAGATATCAAAATATAAAAATTTCTGCAACATGCTTAACTGTGAAAGGGTGGGCAAATCTTGCTGAGCGGTACTGTAAATGTGTTATGTAGGGGAGACTGAAGTAAACCCGCTTACTTTTTTTAGAACGGTAAAAAACTAGGAAATTATTTTCTAAATCCAAATTAATTTATATAATTTGAAAGCTTATGATTTCTACTAACAAAATAAAAAAGAATTTTTGATTTATCTGTTTCAGTTTTACTCAGGGAAAATTTTTAATACACATATACCAAATTACTAAAAGTGTGCAGAAAGCTCGAATAGCATGGTCGAGTTTCAGTTACTCAAAAATATTTGAGTGTTCGAAAAATTCAAGTGCTCAAAATTATTTTAGGTTTAATACTGCACGTGTCGGATGGAATTTGGTTCAAGTTCGGATTGATTCAGCTCAGCTCTGCTAGAAAAACGAAAAGCTTGAAATACTCGATCGAGCTTTTTGCACAACTCTACAAATTACAAAATCACAATTTTCCAGGGTAAATCCGCTCACCCCCTCGGGGTAAACCCGATCACTTGATTTTTTTAAGAATGTAAGGTAATCCCGACAGTTTTATTTTGTATATATTAAATTTCTCCTTATTTCCGTCTTCAGTATTATATATTAATGATAAATTATGAGTTCTATAAACAAATATTGGCTTATTAAATAATAAGTATAGGTTTCATGAATTGCAACTGTGAATTTAAGTAATATTTTTTATTAAGAGAAAATTAAAATGTAGTTACAATGTTGAATGTAATAAGTTATAGAATTTATTATTGATAAAATATAACAAATGGAGGAGTTTGTTCTGAGCACTCGTCGAGGACGGACGTGTTTATAAACTGAGTGTTGAGCTGATAAGCAAAAGTTTTAGGTCCATTGGTATTCATAGGATAATGATTAAATGTTTGAAATTTGCTAAATTTCGGAGTGCATAATTGTGAATTTTTATGAAAGATACCAAGAAAAAACACGTAATGTTTACCGATAATCAAGACCACAGAGGCAAAAAACTTTAAGGTCTTCGACGTCCCGGCTACAAAAATTGAATCAAGAGGAAGGGCAATAGGAGGAATTCTTATCGCTCTCGATCTCTGTTAATATAAAGTTAAAGTCTTGTTTTTGTCTGATGAGTTTATTTTCTTGAAAATTAAAAATAGTAACGTAGAGTTTATTTTGGGCAATGATATGGCGCATTCTCTCTCTGAAATGAATGAAGCAACAGAAATGTCAATGGCCTTGTATTCTGAACTGCCATTTTTATAGGAGGAGATTTTAATTGTAGAGTGAGAAGTTTGAATCAATGAAAGAGAAAGTTGTGACGAGATTTGTAATAAAAGGGGAAAAGAGTTGGTGGAATATATGGAAGGTAACGGATATATATTAATAAATGGTCGAACCCCTAAAGACAGTCCAGCTCAATTAACTTATGTCTCTGCTTAAGGAAAATCTGTAATTGATCTCATTTGGGCAAATTTTTTTGGAATAACAAAAATTCAAAATATAGAAATATTGCACGATGTCATTGGGTCCGACCATTTTCTTGTAGTATTAACTCTTAATGTACACATAAATAAGAATATGGATAAGAATACGTCTAAATTAAAATGGAAAGAACGATTATCAAAGAAATACTTTGAAAAAATGAGTGAATTATAATCGATACCACCTGTTGATCTTCAGCAACATGATGATAATTTAATAAGTGAAGTTTTCTATATTGCAGAAAATGTAGGGATGATTAGAGGTAACCCCAAAAAGCTATGTAACTCGAAACCCTGGTTTGACACAAACTGTGTAAATTGTAAAAAATGCTTGGATTATTATTGAAAAATTGCAAAGAAAGTTCTTTTGAGATGGAATCTTTAACTTTGTATATTGAAAAAAAGAAAGAATACACGTTATGGTTAAAGCAAAAGAAAGAAGAATATAAAATGATGGTGGTTAAAAAAAATTTCAAAAGTCAAGGACTCTAAAACATTTTGGGGTCTAATAAAAAACTATAGATTTAAAGTAAATAGCGAAAAAATAATAGAATTAGATAAGTGGCAGGATTATTTTTATGATTTTTTCCAATCTCGAAATGGAATAGTATGTGACCTTCTGGGTGTTCAAAAACGTAATTACAAATTGTATTCCACCATAACAATTGAGGAGGTTTTGGCTTGTTTAGTGAAATGCAAGAAGGATAAATCTCCGGGGCCGGATGGGATATCACATGAGTTTTCCAAAAAATATGCCGTATAATTGGGTAGAAAATAAAACTTCCCTTTTCAATAAAATATTAGATAAGGAAGAAATTCCTAATTCATGGGCGGAAATACATGTAAAAATGTTGTACAAAAAGGGTGAAAAAAATAATCCAAATAATTACAAACCAATTGCGTTAGTAAACTGTATTACGAAAATTTTTACTCAAGTATTAGTTAAAAGATTGACTAATTGGGCTGAGGGATTAAACCTTTTACCGGAATATCAATCAGGCTTTAGAAAAAAAGGCAGTTGTGCAGACAATATTTTTACTCTAATTGCGATGGTCCAAAATAGACTTCACTTGGAAAGGGGAAAATTGTTTTTATTATTTGTTGATTTTAAGAGTGCTTTTCCCTCTGTAAGACACAGTTTGTTATGGGAAAAATTATTTAAACTCGGGACAGGATCTAAGTTTCTAAATATTTTAATAGATTTGTAAAACAAAGCGAATATGAGTGTTAAAGGAAAAAATTGTATAACACAGCCAATAGATGTAACGAACGGTGTTTTGCAAGGAGAATCACTGAGTCGAATTTTGTTCACGATATTTCTTAGAGATCTCGAAGAGTTTCTGATTGAAAACGGAATCAGAGGATCTCGATTAATCACTTGGCGGAAATTCTTCTACTGGCTTATGCCTATGACATTGTGATCCTTGCGGATTCCCAAGTGTACATGAGAAAAATTTTAAACTGTCTTCATAGATACTGTGAAATAAACTGTCTAGAAATAAATGTAAGCAAAACGAAAATTGTAATATGTAAGAAAGAAGGTCACAGTCATAATGGAAAATATAAGCCATTTATGTATAATAAGAAAGAAATTGTGAAAAATTATTGTTGTCTGAGAGTCTTATTCTCCGAATCAGCGGTTTTTGTTAAAGCAATGAATGATGCGATCAGTAAGGCCAATAGTGCGCTAGGAAATGTAATCTCCTTAATCAATAGGCTAAAGTTGGATGAATGGAAATCAATTAATAGACTCTTTGAATCGCTGAGTCAAGTGTTGTTTTATATACATCTGAAACATTGCAAATCCGATACTTAGATGAATTAGAGAAGTTACAGACAAGTTTTTAAAAAAAATTATGCAACTTCCAAAAAAATACTCCTGTATATGCATGTCATCTAGAATCAGGGACTCGGAAGCTGGCATCCATTGTATTTAAAAGAGCATTTAACTTTGTTGAAAAAATTCTAAGTATGGAGGAGAATAGATATCCAAAGAAATATTTTTTGAGATTAAAAATTCTATAAAAAAATGAGATCTCAACAAACAAATACAACTGGTATTTACAAATAAAAAAATTTTGAGACAATTAATGAGACAGAAAGTTGGAATGAGATATCTATTCACCTCCTTCGATAAAATAAAAAGCAATGGACCAAGGCTGACGATAATTTTTTATTCGAGGAGGACCTAAGGAGACTGAATGAGTCACAATCTTTACAAGTTTTGCCTCATTTACCATTATATGGTAATATTCAAAAATATCTATTGTTAAGAATACCTCTTAACCACAAAAAAATAATAGCTCAAATAAGAATGTTAAACAAATATCAAAGTAGGGTTATAATTAATAACAAAATAGTAAAATTTAATAATAATCCAAGATATGAAAAGTGTGGAATGTTAATAATCAATGGGAATGCATTTCATTTGTTAGTTGAATGTTCGTTTTATAGAGAAGATAGGAAGGTGTTTATATTGGAAGACAATGATCTGCATAAAATTATGGAAAAGTGGATAAGCATGCTTAGCTGTATGGATATGATTGGCTCAAAAAAGATCTATATGTTTTTAAAAGGAGTGTCAGATTGCGAATGATAAGTGTATTTTAATGTCTTGTTTTAAAATAGTATAAAAAGTGTAACTCCATTGTGTAGACTTTTAGTCATAAACAATTAATAAATATATGATATAATTTCAAAATTTATAATTGATCGGATTCGCTTGACAATTGTTACTCAAGGGTTTTTGAGGTTGCTATATTATATGAATATAAAAATTAAAAAATTCAAAATAAATAGATCCCATCGTTTGCCCACAATCAGACAACGCCTAAAAGTTGTTAATTTAGTTCTAGTTTCTTACAAAAAATGTTGAAAAAATCGATCAATACATAGGGGAGAGTGGGGCAAACTGGACCGGTGGGTAAACCGGACCCCCCTCAATATTTCCGAAATGGCGAAATTGGCAAAAGTGCTTTTAAGAAATTTGAAACAACCATGTTTAGCATACCTTATTTTTTCAGTTTGACATTTTTTACTTTTGTTTGTGCAACGCTGGGAGCAAAAGTTTTTTTAAAGATTTTTTCTACACTTTTTCAATTTTTTTCTTAAGGGGATCCCACATACCGACAATGCAGATCTAAAATGGCTAAAAATCTGCAACGACCGTTTCTTGGAAAATATAAGATATAATGACCTATAAATTTGACAAACTCACTTTTTAACATAAATACACAGGATGAGTATTTTATTTGTTGTAATTATTGAAAAAAAATTTTTCATAAAAAATTAAATATGAACAGTTTTTTTGTAACAGGTCTTTTGACAACAGCTCAAACTGCAACGACCATTTCTCGAAAACAACGAAACAAAATAATTTTTCCATTTGGGAAATTTAATTTAGTAGGAAAATACACAGGATGAGACCCATTTGCCATTCAGAAATAAATAAAAACTTTATATTTCCCAAAGTGTATAAGTGACAGCTGTTCGGTAGCACATGATATTTAATTTACTAACATTAGTTTTTCTTTAATAATTTGAACAAAATATATTTCTCCTATTGTGTATATTTTATCACTAATAAATTTCCACTCGAAAAGAAGACATTATGTCTCATTGTTGTTAATTTAAAGGTAAAAAAATTAAAATTTGTCAGTTTTGGTACCTTTGGCGCCATCTCTTGGTTCTACCCTCTGGGCACGGAAACGTCTTTATTCTAGGAACGTTCCTAAAACGTTTTTAGAACGTTTCATGTCTACTACATAATGGCTTAAGAACGTCCAATGTTCTAAAAACGTTTTTAGAACATAAAACGTTTTAAAGACATTATGTAGAGGACATGAAACGTTTTAAAAACGTTTTAGGAACGTTTCTAGAACAAACACGTTTCCGTGCCCAGAGGGTATGTATCACTAAACATCTGTCTGATGTGTTCTTCTTGTTGCAAATTACTATACAAAATAGTTTACATAAATTAAAGTTTTATATTCTTGTTTTCATATAGAATTAATCTTATTATGTGTATTTGTTATTAAAATTAAGTTTGTCAAATGGGAAAGTTATTTTGATTTTGTTGTTTACAAGAAAAGGTCGTTGCAGTTTAGGCTGTTGGAAACTGCTCATATTAAACTTTTTATGAATATTTTTTTTCAATAATTACAATAAATAGAATACTCATCTTGTGTATTTATGTTAAAAAGTGAGTTTGTCAAATTTATAGGTCATAATATCTTATATTTTCCAAGAAACGGTCGTTGCAGATTTTTAACCATTTTAGATCTGCATTGTCGGTATGTGGGATCCCCTTAAGGGAATTCTGATGAAATCGTGTAATATTTCCAAAAATGAGGTCTTGGGTTTTGAAGGTACACTCCTCAGGAATATTTACCACCAAAACTTTTAAAGAATTTGCAAAGCGTTTCTTTTTGACAAACATTTATTCTCAAAATAGGCCTGTGGGGCAAACCGGCTATAGGATATTTCCATTAAATTAAAGTTTCATCAAAAATATTTTTAAATAAAATGTTTCTTTGATTAAAATATTTACTTACAATGAAAAATAATTGTCTTCCAATGAGAATTGGACCCTTTAATATTGTTTCTCTGATAATGACAAACATTTTTATTTTAAAAAATCTTTATTCAATTAAAATTCAATCCCGAATTATTATTTTCATTACTACAACCATTGTGTGCATGATTCTTTATTTTTTATTATTGTAGATTATGTAAATGCAATATTATAAATAAAAAGTCAAACGATTTAGTTTGCCCCATGGGGGGGTCCAGTTTACCCCAGGAGGTGGGGCAAACCGGACCGTTTGCAAAATTTTTTAAAGATAACACAACAACTAAACAATAAAATAATAATAATAATTAAATGATCTTTTAAACAAGCCCTCAAAAAATGAAATCGGTTGATTCGCTTAGTCACAAGATTCGAAAAACCGTTAGGGAGTCCGGTTTGCCCCACTCTCCCCTACATTCTTAAAAATAAAATTCTATTTTAAAAATTAAAAAATTTTTTGTCAATTTAAAAAATAAATTTTTTTTATATTTTTATCAAAAACTACGTGTAAAAACAAAAATTTATATATATATATATAAAACGTCAAATTTGGCCAATTTTTGACCGAGTTATAACCATTTCAAAAAAACATTTTCGTAAAAAACGTGATTTTTCAAAAACTTGTATCTCTTAAATTGTTCGCTGAAAAATTTTGAAAAAATCATGGTCCCTTATTTCAATGATCACTACAAGAAAACAAATATTTGAATATAATCGGAGATGCAAAGGTCAAATACTGTCCGACGTCGCGTATAACGCCCCATATATATATATATATATATATATATATATATATATATATATATATATATATATATATATATATATATGGGACGTTCCACGTCAAACGGAACAGAGCTGTAGCCAAAAATTGGCGCAATGAAAAAAATCGTGCAAGTGCTTAAAAAAATCGTACACTCGTCTACTTTTAAAAGCAGTTGGGCGATCTTGAAAATCCAATATGGCAGCTTAATTACAAGCGATCAAAGTTTACAAAATCACGACCCTATAAATAATATCATTAATAAAAATGACAAAAACCAAGGAAAAAAATTTATCAAAATTTTTTTTAACGTTTTCGGGGTCGCTTAATACAAGTCTGACGTCACATTTTAATTGCAGTTTGAAAATTCAAAATGGCAGAATCAAAATGGTGGACAATTTTTAAGACACTTTGAAATCGCTCCAAAATTATTACTCAGGGGTTTTCGGGGTCGCTGATTACGAATATGACATCAGATTTCAAAAATTCAAAATGGCGGATTCAATATGGCGGACACTTTTTCGAAAAATTCATCAGATTTGCTTGAAACTTCTGACTCAAGGGTTTTTCGGGTCGCTGATTACGAATATGACATCAGATTTCAAAAATTCAAAATGGCGGATCCAATATGGCGGACACTTTTTCGAAAAATTCATCAGATTTGCTTGAAACTTATGACTCGAGGGTTCTCTGGGACGCTGATTACGAATAGGACATCAAATTTCGAAAATGATCCTAGCAATGTGCATTAATTGATATTCACTTTATTTTTTTTTCTTCAGCTTTCATCACACCAGTATACGACTAATTGTAATATGCGATAGTTTTTTGTTTTGGTTCTTTAAAAAAATTGTTTTCGTTATTGCCGATAGTGTTTTTTTTCTCTGATCCCGGTAGAGTGCGTTGCTGCATATTCACTTTAGTGCTTTTTCTTCAGCTGATATTCACGACAGTTCTTTTTTCAGATTTTTAACATCAGTTTACTACTAATTGTAATATGCGATAGTTTTTTGTTTTGGTTTTGTCAAAGAATTGTTTTCGTTATTGCCGATATTGCTTTTTTTTTCTGATCCTGGCAAGTACTTTAATTGATATTCACGACAGTTCTTTTTTTCAGATTTTTCACATCAGTTTACTACTAATTGTAATATGCGATAGTTTTTTGTTTTGGTTCTGTCAAAGAATTGTTTTCGTTATTGCCGATAGTGTTTTTTTTCTGATCCTGGCAGAGTACTTTAATTGATATTCACGACAGTTCTTTTTTTCAGATTTTTTACATCAGTTTACTACTAATTGTACTATGCGATAGTTTTTTGTTCTTGCTCTGTCAAAAAATTATTTTTGCAATTGGCGATAGTGTTTTTCAATTGTCTTATTCTTTTAAAGTGCATTGCTTGATACTCTAGATAGTATTTTTTTGTTCAACCTTTGTCACAGCAGCATACTACTAATTGTTATAGGAAATAGTGTTCTTGTTCTGGTTCGATCATAGATTTGTGTTCTTTATATAAAACAGTATTTTTTTGTTTTGTTTCAACTACAATAAGGTTTTTATATACAAAATTGTTTTCTTGTCGGTTTTTTTAATATAGTGTTTATTATTCTTCTAGTATTAGTCAGTCTTTTAGGTTTTTTTTAGAGATTTGATATTATTTAGGTCTCAGTTTTAAATAAATGTATAATGTCGTCAACAAATCCTACTCTCTCAAATCATCGCACAGATCGGTGCGCAAATCCTTTTCAAATTGACGGGCACAGAGGAAAAGATTTAAGATGTATGTCAAAGATTATGATTGAAAAATTTGGCAGTGAGTACGCGAATTTAAAAATTTGTAAGCAATGTCGTACCTCATTTTATGAAAATATTAAGTCTGTTCCTGAAAAAAGCACAAACTCTGTAGATTTACACAATTTTAAAGAAGATCCTGCAGAAGTAGACCTTGAAATAGATTCTCCGCCAAAAAAAAGAATTCACTTGTCTAGGGAACAGGAATTAGAGGTACTATTAAATGGACTAAAGGAAAAGTTTATAACCTTACCAACTAATGATCCACTTCGTGTCAGTATTCTCACCATTTGTCCTGAATGTTGGCCTCTTCGTAAAGTAGCAGAAGAATTTGGAACATCCATCAGAATGGCTAAAAAGGCAAGAGATTTGAAGAAAACCAAAGGTGTATTATCAATGCCAATTCTGAAAGTAGGAAAGAAGTTACCTACTACTACGGTTGATAAGGTCATACAATTTTATGAGAGTGATGTGTATAGTAGAGTTATGCCAAATAAAAAAGATACGGTCACTGTTAAAGTAAATGGGGAAAAACGAAAAGTTCAGAAACGTTTATTGCTGGGTGATGTAAGTAATTTACATGAAGAATTCAAAAAACTTAATCCGGAATATCCAATCAGTTTAAGTAAGTTTGCAGAATTAAGGCCAAAATGTTGCGTTCTAGCGGGAGCCAAAGGGACACATAGTGTATGCGTTTGCACTATTCATGAAAATTTCAACGCTATGATGGATGCTTCCAATCTGGAAAGGCTGACGGAGGGGTCACAAAATCCAATTCGAAATTACAAGGATTGCATTAAGTTTGTGATTTGTGAAAATCCACTTCCTGAGTGTCATCTAAATCAGTGCTCATCTTGTCCCAATTTTGAAAATTTCTCGACTTATCTCACTGCTATTTTTGAGCAAAAATGCGTTGAGGAAATAATTTGTAGTTCGTGGCAAACAACTGATCGTTGCACTTTGAAGAAAGAGTGTCTTGGGGTTGAAGACTTTGTTGTCGAATTATGTGATCAGTTGAAAAAATTAATACCTCATCATTTTATATCAAAAAACCAAGCCGAGTATTTATCGCACCTGAAAAATAATTTGAAAGAAAACGAAGTTTTAGTACAGATTGATTTTTCAGAAAATTACGCTAATGTGGCACAGGACGCCGCACAAGCCTTTCACTATAATAACAGCCAGTGTACTGTACATCCAGCAATTTTTTATTATAAATCTGGAATGGAGGTATTGCATAGTAGTTTAATTGCATTGTCCGAAAGCACAACACATGATACTGCTGCCGTTTATATTTTGCAAGAATTTTTAATACCTGAAATCAAGAAAGTAGTTCCTCAAGTAAAGAAGATTACTTATGTTACAGACGGTGTTAAGCAGCATTACAAAAACCGATTTCAAATGTGCAACCTTGTCTACCACGAGGAAGATTTTAACGTAAAAGCTGAGTGGCACATGCATGCTACTGCTCATGGTAAAGGAGCTTGCGATGGAATAGGTGCAACTTTTAAGCGAGAAGCTACACGCGCAAGTTTACAGGCTAAGCCAACAGACGCAATTTTGACATCGCAAGCTCTTTTTTCATGGGCTGTAGAAAAGTTGGAGAACATAAAAATTGTTTATTATAATTCAGCGAGACATAAAACAGCTCAAAGACACTTAGCAAAAAGGTTTTCCAATGCTACTCCGGTTCAAAGTATCCAAAATGGGCACGGATTCATAATCGAACCAGAAAAGACGCTCAAAGTATTACGATACTCAAGCGCCACAACTCCCTTGAGCATTATGCACTACTGAAAAATGCTTGATCGAAAGGACATAGGGGGTATTTCTACAAGTATCAACCCCCCACACGGAATATATCAATCGCGAAAGAATTATAACAATCAGCCCTTTTTAGGGCTACCAAAAATATATTCCTTTTCATATAGAACTAGAACAAAATATTTCATCGAAAAAGCAGCATTTTATAGATCGATATATCGATTACAAACTTTACCAAAGCCTAAAAAAAATATAAATAAAAAGTACCTAAAACATCATAACAATCAGCCCTTTTTAGGGCTACCAAATATATATATTCATTTATCATGTAGAACTAGAACTAGGTATCAACTAGAACTAATACGTCATCGAGAATAAAGCATTTTACAGATCGATATGTCGATTATAAGCTTCTTCAAAGACTAAAAAGTACATTTTATCTTAAAACAACTGGCTCTTGTAAGAGTTACCAAAAGACTATTTTGAATTCTCGAAATCGGATGTCATATTCGTAATCAGCGGCCCAGAGAACCCTCGAGTCATAAGTTTCAAGCAAATCTGATGAATTTTTCGAAAAAGTGTCCGCCATATTGGATCCGCCATTTTGAATTTTTGAAATCTGATGTCATATTCGTAATCAGCGACCCGAAAAACCCTTGAGTCAGAAGTTTCAAGCAAATCTGATGAATTTTTCGAAAAAGTGTCCGCCATATTGAATCCGCCATTTTGAATTTTTGAAATCTGATGTCATATTCGTAATCAGCGACCTCGAAAACCCCTGAGTAATAATTTTGGAGCGATTTCAAAGTGTCTTAAAAATTGTCCACCATTTTGGTTCTGCCATTTTGAATTTTCAAACTGCAATTAAAATGTGACGTCAGACTTGTATTAAGCGACCCCGAAAACGTTAAAAAAAATTTGATAAATTTTTTTCCTTGGTTTTTGTCATTTTTATTAATGATATTATTTATAGGGTCGTGATTTTGTAAACTTTGATCGCTTGTAATTAAGCTGCCATATTGGATTTTCAAGATCGCCCAACTGCTTTCAAAAGTAGACGAGTGTACGATTTTTTTAAGCACTTGCACGATTTTTTTCATTGCGCCAATTTTTGGCTACAGCTCTGTTCCGTTTGACGTGGAACGTCCCATATATATATATATATATATATATAATACGTGTTCAAACATAAATGAATTTTACTCTTGTAGAAACTTTGAAATTCTGACGTCAAAAATAATGCCATATCATTACAACTTTTGACACAACAATTGGAACTCTGGAAAAATTTTGATTCAAAAACAATAACTTCATGTGAGGACAGATTATTTACATTATAATTGAACCCCTGGAGACAATAACTCTATTTGCACTCGAACGCAAACGATAGTACCAGTCGGGGAGCAGTGAGTACCTCTTGGCCACTCACTGACACCCGGATAGTATTAAAGAGTGCGTCCGAGCGCAAATCGAGTTATTACTTCCGGGGCCTCAAGCCGAAAAGAATTGCAACAATAATTGTTTCCGAAGATAACGATATTAGCGATAAACTTTTGCATATTACTTACGATATGTTAAATATATTTATTATAAAATATTACTTAAGCATATATAATTGTAATGTACATATTGGTGTTTTTTAGGAAAACAAATAAAAAACAAAGACAAGGAAATCTAACAACAAATAAAAATAGCCATTGGAAATTTAACAACAATTGAAATATTGATCTAAATCGGACGAGAAGAATGAGATGCTAATTGCGCCAAATAATTAATTTAAAGACAATGACGACTTACTAATGGACTTACACTAGAGGACAAACTTTCTCTTGGTATTTTAAATTTTACAAATGGTTCAATATATTCTAATAAGGAAAATATCACCATAATAATTTTTGCACGATTGTTTTTAGGCTCACAAAAATAAGGATTTAGAGAAAAATTGAGAATCCACTTTCTCAGAACAAATTCGGTGAGTAAGATTACGGGACATCGGTAACATTTCCGCTCATGCACCCTCGCCTGGGCCGCGAAATTATGTCCTCTCGGTCCCTTAATCTCCGCATTGTCACACTTACCTACTTTGTGCTCTTAATACGAAAATATTTTTGCAGAAAAATTTCGTGACAAATATCGGAGGGCTAGCAAATAAAGATACAATATACAATGCATTTTTGGCAATAATTAAAAACAAATGTGCAAAAACATACACCTGGAAAGAGTATCGAGAAGAACCTACAGCGGAAAGCTTACACTTTGTTTCATTAATAAGAGGTAATTTACATTTTTTCCATCAAATCTTGCTGAATAAATAAAAATTCATTATATATTTATTTTAACTTTAGATACTCTTTGTACTGGTCGCGCGGTCTTAACGCAAACTTTTATGCCTCTGAGTGGTTTCGTATAGCAAAACAACGCTGCGATCGAGAACAGACGAAGTAAATTTGTTTAACAATTTTTTTATTTCTATATAGTAAGGTTATTTTTTAAAATATTGTAATAAATTAAATATTTAAATTTTCCGAATATTTAATTAAATAATTCTTTAATTAGGGTAACTATTCCAATTGTCGAGGGTATGACATTTTTGAACATATAACCTAACAATCAAGCTGTACCAATATTTAAGCAATCTACACGGCGAGAAAAAACAAGCCTTTTTAGTAGGAAAAGCGTTTACGCTTTCTTAGCGCGAACTTTTACTACGCTAAAAGCAATAATTCAACCTTTTTTAGCATGAGAGAATTTCATAGTTAAAGAGAGTGTCAAACATACTCTCATAGAAAGAAACTAATACTCGAAAAGCAGAAGCACCAAGCGAGAAACGTAAGAAATACAAGCCTTCTATGATTGTAAGAGTTTCATGCTTTCTCAGTATGAGACTTCTAGAACTGGCGATTAAGCCACGCACACATTTACTATGCGCGAAAACGTGACCAGTGTACGGGCATTTTCGATTTATTAAAAACTTTAAAAGGGGCTTTATATTAAAAAAAAATAATAATTGCAGTGCATAACTTCCTTTAATTATTTACAAAATATTTAAATAAAAGTCTAAAAGAATTTAATTATTTTTAATAAAATGAAAAAAAATTTATTTGATTCAAATTATTTGAAAAATATTTAATTGATTCAATTTTTAATTAGATCAAAAAAATATGTATTTGATTAAAATAACTTGAACTATTTGAATCACACTTATTTGAAGCAAATAAATCGTATTTGATTAAACTAAATAATTAATTAAATGAATTTATTTAATACAAGTAATGAGTTACTTGAAACTATTCTTTTATTTATTTCACTCAAATACTTCGTATATTTGATGCAAATAAAAATGATTGACACAATAAATTTATTTAATTGATTCTAATAAACTTAATTAATTAATCCAAATAATTCGTTATTGAAAGCAAATACATAATTTCATCAAGACAAATAAAAACTATTTCAATCAATTAAATAATTATTTGAAACGAAAATAATGAAGTACTTAAAATATTAAACCCAATAAATTTATTTTATCGATTCTATTTAACTAAATTATTTAATATACGAATAATGAACTAGTTAATAGTAATACCCTATTTTATGAAGACAAATAAATGTATTATTTAGATAGAGAATACAAGGCACTGGCATTGATATAGTAGATTAACCCGAGTTCTCATCAAGCCTCAGTGTCCGTGCGGCTTAAATAGGTGTGTTTATAGGGTTGCAGTATGCGTTCGGGGCGTGAGTTCGATCCCACATGCGAGTGAATATTTTTCATTCTTCGTTTTATGCGTTATATAAAATAATAAATTGGTGGGGCGCATGTATATTTCCTAAATATTAATTTTCTAATTTTTAAAACATCGAAATTCTTATCATCGAAACTTTATTTCGCATAATTTTCAGATTTCGAAATTTCATTCAATATAATTTTTAATTTATCGAATTATTCTTTATTCTAATATTTTAATAGTCGAATTATTATTAAATATAATTTTTAATATGTCAAAAAACTCTTTGACATATATTTTGTTTTTCCGAATGACTATTTTTTATAAATATTAATCCTCCGAATATCTATTTGACAAAACCTTCAAATATTAAAAATATTATATTACATAAATTACATTTATCGAAAATTTAATTGTGATAATGTTCATTCACTTGAGTTATCAAATGACAAAACACATTTAATCGAATTCTCATGTAACATAACCTTCAAATCTTCGAAATGTCATATTTAAGAAATTTCATTTATCAAAATTTTATTTGTCATAATGTTCATTTACTTGAATTATCAAATGATATAACACGCTTTTATTTGAATTCTCATAAGACATAACCTTCAAATCTACAGAATGTCATATTTCAAAAATTTTAATTTATAGAAATTTTATTTGGCATAATTTTCATTTATTCGAATAACCATTTAATATCAAATATATTTGTCCGAAATTCCATTTGACATAATTTCCAAACATCAGAACACTACGGTCGGACCACCTTTACGGTTGGGCCACATCGGGTTTCTTAGTTGTAACAAACTGGTGCCATGTACCATTGCATGTACATACTTGTTAGTGATGGTAGAAAACAAAACAAAACGACGCGAAACTTACGGTCGGGTCACTTTATATCGTGCAGGTTGGGACACATAATTTTGCAATTATGGTTCGTTCTGACATCAGAAATTCATTTTTTGATGTAGATATATATTTTCCTTTTGGTTTGAAATCATTTCGCGAATTAGATAACGAAACATATTTTTCCGCGATTATTTAATCAACGGGTCAAACTCGGACTCAAAATTTATTATTTTGTAAAGAAACGAATTTTTATTCGTCGTTGTAATCCTTCTTTTCACCCGTTGATTCATAAAAATAATCTTATTATAAAGAACATAAACATTTTTCTCATGAGTTGAAAAGAACCATACTTCTGGGAAAAATAACATTGTATTCAAACTTATGAATAAAAAATAGCAACGCCAATTTTCTATGTTGAGAACGAGTTGTCGAATACCAGACCCAAGGAACATAATGCTAACAGTACTGCTGCTGCCATCTTCATGCCACAGGGCGTACCATAGTAGGCATGAGCAAGCTTCGGTGCACGAGGCCGGAACTGCAAGAAGGTTGGGTCCGTTCGAACTTGGCTTTCGAAAGACAATAGACGCGTCGTCCGTTTTGCCTATCAATGTTTCCTGGAGCACCAGGAAGACCAGGAGAACAGAAAAGACGACTGTCTTCGCCGTTCTTGTATCGACGCCAGAAGTGCGGATTCGCACCTCGTGCATAGTTAGTTTTATGAAATAAAGAAATCTTTTAACTCAAGTTAATGCGTAAAGTGAATTGAGTAAAATTCGAGACAGTGCCTTTTCTCTTCCCTTACCCCGGTGAAACCACAACTCTGAAAAGTTTCTCAAGTAAAAATTTGCATGATAAATTGTGGGTTCGGAAAACGAGCTAGACCGGGAGTGCTCACAATTTGTAACACGGCAGCGGAGGTCCGAGTAAAATTATTGCCTGGCGCTGGAGAAGCTCACCTAAACGGATCACCGTTGGCTGTATACAAGTTCGAAGTGTTAGACTTGTAAACTCGCTTTTCGCAAGGTGTCATCGTCGCCACTTTTGTAACGCTTTTCACTGTGGAATTTTCCACCTACCTCATGTCAAGAAAAAAAAATACTGAATATTTTTTAAAAAAATTTTGAATTGAATATAAAATGAAATAATTTTTATAATTGATTCAAAAAATTATTTTTTGTTTGAAAGATTACATTTCTTTGATTCAAATAAATAGTTATTTGATGCAATGAAATAAAATATTTAGGTATGAATGTTACAACTTTTAAGCATGGAATACTCTTATGAAAAAATGCTATTTATTTTTATTTTATTACTATAGTTTTCCTATTGAAATCGCGCGAGAATTTTTCATACATTAATCGTGCGCCTCTTCATACTATAAACGCTTGTTTTTTCTCTCCGTGTAGTAGATATTTATTTTTTCGTTAAAAAAATTATAGAACAATACCTGAAAACAAATACAAAATAATAATATATTATATTTATTTCTAGAAAAAATGCTTTAGAATTAAGGATGGAAGGAAGTAATCAAAAAAATTGATGAAGCTTATGCAAGGAAGTTAACGGAGAATGTAATATTTACAGTTTTATTATTATTGTGAGATCCAAATTCTAAACATTAAGTTTAGTATTCCGGACACTAAAAAAACTTTTCCTTCAAATTTTCAAGATATTTATGTCTTTCAATAGATATAAGAAAATATTTTCACTTCTACAATATTTTTCTAAAAAAATTATATTTTGTAAGAAATTTGGCTCAAATCAAAGTAATATTTAATAACGTATAATGTTTATAAAAATATTTTTTTAACTCATTAACGCCCACTAGGACGCAATATTTACCTTGATTTCATGACTTCTATGTTGTATGAAATAATTAGTTAAAAAATTTCGGGCATTCCATTTCCAACGTAAAATTTATCGTTCTTTCAGAATATAAAAGTAGAATTTGTTTATAATTAGGTCAAAAAAAGTTATAACACTTTTATTGCAAAAACACTCTTTTCTACAAAAAAAATTTTCGATTAAATTTGCTGGAAAATGGTTACTTGGGGGTTTTGGGGTCGCTGGTTACGAATTAGATGTTACTTTTTCAAAATTCAAAATGGCGGATCCAATATGGCGGACAATTTTTTTAAAAAGTAATTAAATGAGCAACGTCAACAAAATTTTGTTGACGGCTAACGAACGTGGAGTAAACATATTAATCTGAAGTCAGATTCGTAATCAGCGACACCAAAAACCCCCGAGTAACCATTTTCAAGCAAATTTAATCACTTTTAAAAAAATATTGTTCGCCATATTGGATCCGCCATTTTGAAATTTGAAAAAGTAACATCTCATTCGTAATCAGCGACTCCAAAAACCCCCTAGTAATCATTTTCTAGCAAATTTAATCACTTTTTAAAAAAATTTCCCAACATTTTTTTTACCACCTTTTAAATTTTGGAAAAATGGCCATTTTCATGTCCGCCATCTTGAATTTTTTAAAACTCATTATGAATTTTTTTAGCTGAGGGTTCTAGGACGCGATATGTTGGGTTTTTGTGAAGATATTTTTTACTTTTCCATGTTAAAATATTAATCGAAATTTTTTTTGTATAAAGTGTGTTTTTTTGCAATAAAAGTGTTATAACTTTTTTTGACCTAATTATAAACAAATTCTAGTTTCATATTCTGAAAGAAAAATAAATTTTACGTCGGAAATGGTATACCCGAAATTTTTTAACTAATTATTTCACACAAAATAGGAGTCATGAAATCAAGGTAAATTTTACGTCCTGGTGGGCGTTAATGGGTTAAGATGTAAGAAAAAAGCATAAAGAAGAAAAATAAAGTTTATGCGAGAAATTAATGAGTTGTATTTTTGACCGTATTACTATATAAATTTTGATGATGTAAAGGCCTAATTACGGTTTGTAGGTGTTAATTTCTTGTGAAAAGAACTTTTCTATCTTTTTCTCTCAACTAGTTTCGAACCTTTATTAGTTCCTCAAATTATTAGATCCTCTCTAAGATCTCTCTACGTCTATATCTGTATTTGGATGATATGTACTTTACGAATAATCTCCTGATGAGGAACTAATAAAGGTTCGAAACTAGTTGAGAGAAAAAGATAGAAAAGTTCTTTTCACAAGAAATTAACACCTACAAACCGTAATTAGGCCTTTACATCATCAAAATTTTTTTATGCGAGAAAGTTCGTTAATATGATGCGAGTAGATATACAAACTAGATAAAGAGAGATATTCTTATTTATATTGCCTTTAGAGAAAGAAAAGAATGTAGCCGCTACCACAGCTGGCGATACTGGCACAGTTACCCAGACGTTACTTTTTGTATATGGGTGATTTTCAAATAACTGTGATTTTTTTGAATAAGACATTTTTCTGCTAAAATAGTGAATCAAATTTGACTTTCATTACATATTCCAGTACATTTTTGTTATTAAAGTATATGTTCAAATGGAAACTACATGATTGTGAATATTTCCAAAGTTACGATGGAAAACGGAAAGAAAATGCAAAAGTTACATGCCACGGACCTGACATTTTTCCACGGTCCTGACATGTGTGTCACAGTTAAAACACGTAAAAAAATAAAAAAATGAATAAATATTTTCTTTTCAATGTTTGTACTTCAAAATAATGCCAGTAGAAGTCAATTAAAAATAAAATTGAGTAATAAAATCACGATGACGTTACCATGTGTTGGTAGAAAGTAATTAACAATTTAAAACATGAAAAAAGTGCTCGTGTACGTGGAATATCATTATAATAAAAATATTTTTATATGTAAAACATCTGGTTAGATTTGGCCTACAAAGTACTTAAAAGATAGTTTCAATATTTGCTCACGTTAAAATTTCAGAACAAAATTTTTAAAAAACGTATGCCACGGACCTGACAATTTAACCCTATTTTCTTAATTTTAACTATGATAATGTTAATGTTAATAAACTGAATATTAAGTATCTTTAAGAAGAGACTTCTATTAAGTGATTTATGAAGTGAGTGTCAAAAAATAATAATTTTATTAGACATTTATCTATGGGGACATGCAAATATGACAGTTATTTGAAAATCACCCATATATGAGCGATTCCACGTCAAGTGATCGAGGGGTCTTTTGGTGTAATGTTTATTTTAATAATTGTTTTCTCTTAAACAATTAAACATACAAATTTGACAAAGTACATTTTGGAATGGTTTTTTCATGAACTTTCGGTTGGAAATAAGCATTTAAAAAAAAAATTTACCAAAAAAATCAAAATTAAAAATAAATTCCAATTTTTGAGGGAGAGAAATACAATTTTTTTAAACGAAAGCTTAATTTTTTTCCTTAAAGGACACATAAATGATAAAGTGGGACTAGAATGTTCAAACATTAAAAAAAAGGTTTTCTACTCACCGGAGCGCTTTAAACCCGGTATTTAGCTCCGTTTAGAAGAACATTTTCCACCTTGATCACTTGAGATGGAATCGCTTATATATGGGGCATTCTTTCTAAATTCGGCCACCATAAAGCACACTTATTGTTATTTTGCTATTATACCTTAGGTTGATACAACATTTATTTCCATGAAATAAGCATTGTTTTTTCATTATTATCATCAATTTATTGTTTTTAATTTAAAACGTTAGTAAATCTGCACCTAAAACGATCTTTTTTTTCTAATTTTGCAATTATGTCTTAGGTTGATACAAAATTTATATCCTTAAATAATAATTGTTTTTTGAATTGTTATAAACAAATTATTGTTATTTTGCTATTATATCTTAGGTTAATACAAAGTTTATTGCCATGAAGTAAGCATTGTTTTTAATTTTCAACTTTTGTAAATCTGCTCCTTAAACGATCTTTTTTCAAATATTGCAATTATGTCGTAGGTTAATACCAAATTTATTTCCTTTATATAATTATTGTTTCTTGTATTGCTATAAACAATTTATAGTTTTTAATTTTCAACTTTTGTAAATCTGCACCTTAAAACGATCTTTTTTTTAATTTTGCAATTATTTCTTAGGATGATACAAAAATTATTTAATGAAATAATCATTGCTTTTAATTATTATCAACAATTTATTGTTTATAATTTTCCACTTTTTTAAATTTGCACCTAAAATGATCTTTTTTATAATTTTGTAATTATATCTTAGGTTGATACAAAATTTATTTCCTTGAAATAATTATTGTTTTTTGAATTGTTATAAACAATTTATTGTCATTTTGCAATTATATCTCAGGTTGATACAAAATTTATTTCCTTGAAAAAATTATTGTTTTTTGTATTGTTATTATTATTATATATATTAATCTCCGTATTCTTTCATTCATTCTGTCCGCAAGAATTCCGTCCGCCCTCCTGCTGTGCTTTTGATGACAGAGAAGAGTTGGAGAGAGAAGTTTGTCAGAGTATATAAGAGAGAAAACATGTTACAGAGAAGGAGTGGGATGTATCGTCTTTTCATTCAGTTTAGAGTAGAAGCGAGAGAGAGACGAACAGTTCAGAAAGTAACGCCTACTTTTTTTGGTTTGAGCATCATGGTTTTCTGTATTCTCAGTGACAGATATTAGAATAAATAAATGAAATGAATTAAATATAATTTTTTTTAATTGAGATATGAAATATTATCAATCTATCCAAGTCAGGTTCGAATAAAAAACAATCTGTTTACGTTTCAACGACACAGTCGTCCTCTTCAGAAACGAAAAAAATGTCACAAAATTTGTTCAATCAAATGAACGTGTACATTGCTGGACGAAGACAAGATTGATAATATTTCATCTCTCAATTAAACAATTTTAACCAAGTGATAAATTCAACATCATTATAATTTTTTTTTATTTCATAATCATATTTTTAAAGGAATATAATTTGATAATAACTGCAAAAATAGTAAATTATATATTTCTTGATTACAATTTTAAACAAGTTTTTTTAAATGTAAAAATATGTGTGCAAATTTAGAATATTCTATCCTTTCAATGAGAATTAATATGAAGGAATGATTTGATTCCAATTTCGAGTTTACGCAAAATTGAAGTATCTGCAAAACTCTAATTTATACATTTTTTCCTTTTTCTTACCTTATTTTTGATAAATAATTTACATTTTATTCCCAAAAAAGTGCATTTTTGAGTTTCATTTCCAAATTAAAAAATATATAATTTCCAATATTTTTTATTTATTTATTTAATATTTTAAGTCGAGTGTATTTTTTATTTATTTTTTAAAATTACTATATTTTGAAATTACATTTTAAACTTTAACATAAATTGATTCCATGTAACTTCATTGTGTATTGATTTTTAGGTCTTAAAACAATAAACAATATTATTATATTTTCATGCTTATTTACTTATAATTGATTTTTATTTCTCGTGAAAAAGCTATGTAGTCCTTTAAATAATAATATTTTCTAAAATGTATTAAACAATTTGTGTATCTGTTTATAGATCTTGCTTTCGTGTGAACATGATACCTTCTATAGATTTTCTTGAATTCGGATGAAATTTTGAGGGCTTATTTATCACATTAATCTTTCAAAATGGACAAAAGGAATATAGAATATATCCCACACAAAAAATTTTACAGTTGTTTTTTTCAAAAACTTGTTCAAGTAAAAAAATTTTTTTTAGCAAAATCTAAATTCATATATATATAATAAAATTGAAATTTTTATGTCAAGACGAATCGATAAGTATATACAAAGTATAAATATTTATATATTTTTCAATAAGCTTAGGACCATTAAAAAGCGTTCATTTTTTAACCCTCGCGGGCTCAAGCCGGGTCCCTCGGACCCGGAGAAAAGTTTTTTTTTCTACTTCCGGTTAAGAAAATATTATTAGAAAATCATCTTCACATTAGACTTAAGGGCGTAAAAACACACATTTTTCACTTTTGTATAGAATTTTTAATTCATAAAATACTCTGGAAAATTCCCTTTTAAGTCGAACTTACGTAAAGACTCAAGCCGGGTCCGAGGGACCCGGGTTATAATTGCGTATAAAAAGTTAGTAATTTTTCTGCAATATTGCATTATTTTGTAATGTTTCAACATCACCTACTGCAATAAGTGTAAACATATCCCAAATAATTCCGGAAGTGACGTGGTGCGAAAAATATAGTGCGTGTTGTACGTTTTTTGGAAAATTCCATTCCTAAAAGTTAAAGAACAGAAAATCGGTCAGATTTTCTTTAAAATCGGTACTGGGGGGTTTTTAGGGTCGCTGATTACAAATTTGATGTATTATTATTGATGTATTTTTTTATTATAAATAATGTTGTTTTTAAAACTATTTTTTAAAATAATTTCTCTAAAATGATACAATTATATGTTAGATAAAAAATATTAACAATTTTGCTATCAAATTTTTTATTTCTATTGATTTTAAATACCGGGTCCCTCGGACCCGGCTTGTGCGCGCCAGCGAAAAAACGAACTCGAGCCCGTTAGGGTTAATAATTAATTCAAATTTTTGTTAAACGTTAGAAATGAGGTTTCTATCAAAATATCTTAATAAAATGTTAGCCAAATCACTTCTATAAGAACTTATTCTTTCCACAATTTTTTAATTTTTTAATAATTAAATAAAAAAAAATCAGTTTTTATTAATTTTTTTTTGTTTTCCATTCACCAAGAAATGGATAGTTTCTCACTTCTGACCGTGTTAAATATATGTTTTATCCAAAATTATTAGAACTTTTCTTAAGAAAAAATCAAACAGACAGTCGGAACCAAATTTAGTCCGATTACGTATTATTGTAGGGGAGACCTTGGATAAACCGGACAAGTAAACCCTCTGGGCACGGAAACGTCTTTATTCTAGGAACGTTCCTAAAACGTTTTTAGAACGTTTCATGTCTACTACATAACGGCTTAAGAACGTCCAATGTTCTAAAAACGTTTTTAGAACATAAAACGTTTTAAAGACATTATGTAGAGGACATGAAACGTTTTAAAAACGTTTTAGGAACGTTTCTAGAACAAACACGTTTCCGTGCCCAGAGGGAAATATTTCCGAAACCGTAAAAAATTTTAAACCGTGTAAATAACCTATGTACGCACAATTTCTTGATGCAAATGCTGCATGAGGTTTTAGGGACGTATCATTTTTCTTGTAATAATAGTTGCCGTTAATATGTGAAAATGCCATTTTTTGAGGTAACAGTAAAAAAAATTTTTCACATTTTTTAGGGTTTTTATCGTTAAAATTAAAGTCCAAATATCACACAGCAATTTTTCTTTTAGCTCATGGTGTACTGAGTTTAGTAGAAAAAGAGTTTAATGAAAAACGTTAAGAAGAAAAAATATATTGCACTTTAATTATTAGATGACGGTGTGGGGCTGAATCGGACATCGTGATAAAAAACAACCAAATCTTTGAATACTTTAATTTATTTTATATTAATTAACTATTTTATATTATATTCTTTGCATAGAACCACTTTAAAACTAAATAAATAAAGAATTTATTTTAAAACTCGAATTTGCAAGCGAGTTGCTGCAAATAGATAAGTCTGAAAACTGTAATTCATTTTATATTATATTAATTACCGATTTTACATTTTATATTATATTCTTTGTATAGAACTACCTACATTTAAATAATAGAAGAATTGATTTGACTTTTCTACAAAAAAAAACGAAAATTTGTGTCTTATTCTTTAATTAATTAGCCGTGTATGATTTATCCCCATGGGGTGTCCGGTTTAGCCCCACCAATTTTCGGATTTTTGTTTTTGAGGTAGTCATCTTCGAAGCAACATATCTCCAAAGCTACTGTAGTTTTTCTACATCGAACAAGTGCGATTTGTAGGTGAAGGTACAAGCTTCAAAACGGTATATTACTCTTTAGCAAAAAAAAAATTTTTTGTATGAGTTTTTTGGCCAAAGAACAAATCCGTCCAGTTTAGCCCCGGTCTCCCCTATTTTTAAAGAAAAAGCCCAATGAACACGTTCTATAATTATTCTATAACAAGAAATAATATAGGTCTTGAAAATTTGTACCAATAAATAATACACAATCTTATTTTAACAATTATTATAAAGCATATTTTGTTATCAATATAAATAATATTTTATGCGAAAAGTAAATTTATATTTATTTAATAATTCTTTAAATAATTTTATGTGGTTTGGTAAAGTAATAATTAGTTGCAACTGTTTTTATGCAACAACAAAAATCTCTATTCTAGATCTGTGTTTCGAGACGCCTAATAGATCTTTCATTTCTGATTGGATTTAGAAGCAAGATATTTTTACTTGTCCAAATGTAAAGAAACTTCACGCGCGCCAAGGCGCGCGTAAACAGCTAGTGAACAATTTATTGTTTTTAATTTTCAACTTTTGTAAATCTGCACCTACAACGATGCATGTTTTTCTAATTTTACAATTATATCTTAGGTTGATACAAAATTTATTTCCTTGAAATACTTATTGTTTTTTAAATTGTTATAAACAATTTATTGTTATTTTGCAATTATATCTTAGGTTGACACAAAATTTATTTCCATGAAATAATATGTATGTGCGTATGTGATAAATATCTATAAATTTTTTTAGGTGCTGCTTATGATTCTGTATCTAGATTTGCATAATTTTAAAAAATCGATTTGATTTGTCTGACATTTGTTACTCAGTGCTCGGGATGCCGATGAGTTCAAGACTATAAAACACTATAAAAACAAAATATTTTTCGAATTAAAAAATCGCTTTACCCTCATATTCTACACATATATATAGCTTTAAAAAAATGACACAAAAAGGAAATTAATTTTTTTGACTCCCGGGTAAGAATTCCTGAAGTGGCCTCTTATTTTCGTTTGGTTAATAAAAATAAATGATACTTATATATTTTGATAGTCCATGATGTCACTAATAACATCTACAAACGATTTTTCAAATTATTCATTTTTGTAATTTTTATAAACAATTAAACTTTTTTGCACCGTTTTAGAAAAAATTCAATTTTTCGAAATTGGCTGAACCGATTTTAATGAAACTTGTATCGTTAGAAAGATTAAAAAATGTACTATCCAGAAAAAAATATAATATGAATAAAAAGTTTAATTTGTTTAAACAAATTATATTTTTAATTTTTATTGTTATAAATAAACAATGTTCGCAATCGATTTTGGTCACTTTTTTTATAGTATCATAAAAAGGGACTTTTCATGATTCCATAGAAAAAATAAAAAACCGGAACTTTCTAAAAGTTTCAAAGTTCTATCATTTTTAGTCTTGCCGTGCGCGAGCTTTCTCAGTATCTAATGCTCACGGTACGACGTCACAGTGGGATTTTTTTACAAGTTACTGTTCAAAAATGTCTAGAGCTTACAATTTTTAACCGATTTGAGTTTTTTTAAATTGAAGAGAACTAAATTTTTTCAAATTTTCAATTGTTTATAATTATTTATTTCAGTCAAAGTTAACAAACTAACACAGTTTTTAAAAAAAGTACGTTGAATATTTAATTCTATTACTGCAGATGACCAGAATCAATTGAAAATCATGTAAAATATGTTCTCTAGACGAAAAATAAAGAATACATATTTTTTTTATTTGTTCTAAACAATATTAGTTAACAAATAGTTATCTTGGGTTCCTCTGAACCAAAAAATTATTTTTTCACTTTCATATTTTAATTTAGGCTTTTTTGTTTATAACAATTGAAAAAATTTGCTGATCAAAAAAGAACATATATTCTTAAAATGAGCCTACATTAAAAAATATAAATATGAAAAAATAATTTTTGTTTGACGGGAACCAGAGTTAACTATTTGTTAACTAATATTGTTTATAACAATTAAAATTATTTATTTATTAAACAAAAAGGACATACGTACTTTAACCAAAATTAACAATTAGTTAACCAATATTGTTTATAACAATTAAAATAATTTATTTATTAAACAAAAAGTACATATGTACTTTAACCAAAATTAACAATTAGTTAACTAATATTGTTTATAACAATTAAAATAATTTATTTATTAAACAAAAAGTACATATGTACTTTAACCAAAGTTAATAATTAGTTAACTAATATTGTTTATAACAATTGAAATAATTTATTTATTAAACATAAAGGGCATACGTACTTTAAATGTACCTAAATTAAAAGATAAATGTGAAAAAAAATTTTGTTGTTGTGAGAAACCTAAATTAACAATTTGTTAACTAATATTATTTATAACAATTAAAATAATTTGCTTATCAAAAAAAGGACATACATATATTCTTAAATTAAGCCTAAATTAAAATATGAAAGTGAAAAAATAATTTTTTGGTTCAGAGGAACCCAAGATAACTATTTGTTAACTAATATTGTTTAGAACAAATAAAAAAAATATGTATTCTTTATTTTTCGTCTAGAGAACATATTTTACATGATTTTCAATTGATTCTGGTCATCTGCAGTAAATCAGGGACCGTCACGAAGCAAAGGTATCGTGTCGGTATCGTGTCACGATACGATATGATTCTACCACGGAGAAGAGTATCGTGTCGCGACACGATACCGACACGATAGGATTTTCGTATCGTGTCGCATTACAAAAATAGCTGATTAAATTACATAAGATGTGCACAATCATATTATACAAAATTACAAAATATTGTTGGGGGCCATCCATAAATTACGAAAGATATTTTTATTAATTTACCCCCTCCCCTTCCCATTAATGTAAGATATTTTACATACATTAGCGCCATTTTTATTGTTTGTAAGAATTTACAGACCCCCATACCCCCTAAATATCTTACGTAATTTATGTAATTACATTACATATAATAACTTAGTAACAAATTCAATATGGCAGACATGCGCAGAAGTGCAATTTAGTATTTATTGTTGTGCAGTAGCAATTACATTACTCTTGGACATGCGCAGTGGGGCAACTAAGTACTTATTGCTGCGCAGTAGCCTATCACTACACTTGGACATGCGCAGTAGTGCAAATTAGTACTTATTGATGCGCAGTAGCCTACCGTTATTCTTGGACATGCGCAGTAGTGTAACTTGGTTTCATAGATGCTCAGTAACATAATTTAATATTAATTGCTGCGCAGTTGTCTAATCTAGCATTAATTGCTGCGCAATAATGTATTTTTGTATTTATTACTGCGCAGTATGCAGGTTTAATATACTGCGCAGCAATTAATACTAAACTAGACTACTGCGCATATCCAATTGTGGTGGTAGACTACTGCGCATCAATTAATACTAAATTAGACTACTGCGCATCAATTAATACTAAATTACACTACTGCACAGCAATAAATACTAAATTACACTACTGCGCAGCAATAAATACCAAATCGCACTAATGTGCATGCATTAATACTAAATTAGACTACTGCGCAGCAATAAATACCAAATTACACTACTGCGCATCCATTAATACTAAATTACACTACTGCGCATCAATCAATACTAAATTATACTACTGCGCATCCATTAATACTAAATTACACTACAGCGCAGCAATAAATACCAAATTACACTACTGCGCATGTGCAAGTGTGGTGGTAGTACACTGCGCAACTTAAAATATATATATTTTTGGTTTTACAAGATGGCCGTATATGCGTCATGTGCTGAAAAAAAGCATTTTTTAATATAACATGTGCAACATGTTAATTTCGTATCGTGTCGGTATCGTATCGCAACACGATACTTTTCTCGACACGATGCATCGTGTCGGGCGTCTACGCGATACCGACACGATACTGATTTTCGTGTCACATCGTGTCGGTGGCGGTCCCTGGCAGTAATAGAATTAAATATTCAACGTACTTTTTTTAAAAATTGTGTTAGTTTGTTAACTTTGACTGAAATAAATAATTATAAACAATTGAAAATTTGAAAAAATTTAGTTCTCTTCAATTTAAAAAAACTCAAATCGGTTAAAAATTGCAAGCTCTAGACATTTTTGAACAGTAACTTGTAAAAAAATCCCACTGTGACGTCGTACCGTGAGCATTAGATACTGAGAAAGCTCGCGCACGGCGAGACTAAAAATGATAGAACTTTGAAACTTTTAGAGAGTTCCGGTTTTTTATTTTTTCTATGGAATCATGAAAAGTCCCTTTTTATGATGCTATAAAAAAAGTGACCAAAATCGATTGCGAACATTGTTTATTTATAACAATAAAAATTTAAAATATAATTTGTTTAAACAAATTAAACTTTTTATTCATATTCTTACCCTCCCGCAACGAGAAACTTCCCTTGATGTTACTGTAATATTTGGTGCTACTTGGACACACTGTATCCTATATGCTGTTTGTTTTTAAAAGTTAAATTTGTAGATTCATTATATGAGGTAAGAATTTCATAAGAATAACCATCGATAACTCTTGTACACGGAAAAAAAATGCTGTTGAATCAATGACATATGAGTTTGATTCATTGAATAGTGTCATAACGGGCTGCCAAACGTATATGCTGTTGTTTTGAAAGCACCGATTCTAATGATTCGATAGTATCACTTTCATTGAAACAAAAGCATATTTCTTAAATTGACAGCATACTATGTTAATTTGAAGGTATTCCTTTTGAATCAACGATCAAAATTTTTTAATTTAACAGTATATGCTTTTGAGTCAATGACTATAGTTTTTAAATTTAAAAGCATCATTTTTATGATTCAAAAATTTGTACTTTTAATTTTTTTAGTTGTTGCTATCGATTGAATAACACCATACTGTTAAGTCAATTCTTTTATGTGGTTAAAGATATACCAACGATAAATTGAAAAAATGAAATTTTTGTTCACATATTTTTTATATACTAATTCTCACACCTTTAACACAACACTTCTTATATACATCTTTTTTTCAATTTTACACACTAACATAGACATCTTTATTATTTTTTTAAATTTTTTCCAACGACAAACACACATACATACACATTCAAACACACTTTATAATTTTTTGAGTCTGAAAAATACGCTGTTCCCAATCGGTCACCCATCCAGGTAGTAACCGCGACCAAACGTGCTTAACTTTCGTGATAGACGAGAACTGCCGCGCTGCAATGTAATACATTCGCTTCTTACATTGAGCAGTTACTTTGTAGTTAAATACCGTGCGCGAGATTTTTCTCGTGAATAAGGGAATTTATGTTTAACTAGTCCTTAATTCTTTAGAACAATTTAAATAATAGTTTTTTATATAAGAATTTCAAAAACGACAGGTTTAATAAACATATAAATATGTGTGAATAAGTATTTCAATAAATTTAGCACCTGTCAATGTCTCAAATACATAGTGTCCTTATTTTTATAGCACATGCTATTGGCAGTCCGCTATAGCACCACTCATTGAAACGAAAGCATATGCTTTCATTTTTAAAAGCGCGCTTCTTTGGAGCAAACAACTTTTCATTTGATTCAAATTTACACGCATTTTCTTCAAGTTTATCTGTTAGATGTTTCAAATGAATAATGTCAAAGAAGCAATAAATTATTCTGTTGCTATATATAGATGAACTATAGAAACAATTTGTAGAATATCATTAATTTAACAGTACCGTACTTTTAATTTAAACAGTTTAATTTTTTCGTTTTAAGCAATATACTGTTCGATTAATAAATGTGTTATTGAATTAATAACGGGAAATTCAATAGCATGGAGCTATTTGATTCAACAGCACTTTTTTTTCAGTGTAGTAAAATTTTTTCAATTAGTGTTATTTTAAGGTTACGAAACGATAACACAGGTCAACAAAAAAGGTTTACTTTTTATGAGATATTGAAGTAGTTTCCGATGTATTTTGAGACGTTGAACACGATCCTCATTTTAAACATTTCTCTTCACGTCAATATTTTGAGAAAAGTGAGGGTAAATACACCAAAAGCGTGTTTTTAAGGGTTTTCAACATTTTTTCTTTTTAACCTTACATGTTAGAGACTTCCACCCCCGAGTACCTATTTTCAAGCGAATCCATGCAATTCTTAACATTTACAACCACTATACTGGATTCCCTGTATTGAATTTTTGAAAAGTAATATCGGATTTGTAATCAGCGACCTTAAAAACTCTTGAGCAACCATTTTCAACTGAATACAAGTAATTTGAAGAAGGCTATTAAAGCAATACAAAAACAGACATTTTTGCTGTTTTCAACTCAATTTTTTGAAAAATTAAAAAATTTCTTTATCTTATGGATATGGGTGTTGTAGTGCAAATTAAAAGCTATAATTTAAGACTATGTGGAAGTTTCTAAAATGTTAAGTTAAGGAGAAAAAATGTTGAAAATCCTCCAAAACACTTTTTGGTGTCTTATTACCCCCACTTTTTTCAAAATCCTGATGTGATAAGCAATTTTGGAATTCTGGATCGTGTTTCAGCGCCAAAAATACATTGGAAACCACTTCGATATCTCATAAAAATAAGCCTTTTTTGTTGATCTGTGTTATCAATAATATGTAATAACACAACGGTTTTTTGTTTGCAACATGGTGCTTCATATTTCTGTAGGATAATTGCGAAAACCACTATTTTTAATATTATATCTCATCCCTGGCTTTCAGAAATTTTTTTAGGATCATCTTTCTGATTTTTGCATTTAAAACTAAGAGCATTAAAAAATTGTTAGTTTTATTGAAAGTAATAAAAATTTAATTGAAAAATCCTTTTCGAAAAATTTATTACCAAATTATATTTTTTGTATTAGGTAAAATCATAATTTTATCTAACTAACTATGACTAATACAAAAAATCCAAATTTTCTCCTATCTACATTTTGTTGGTGTTTTTCCAAACGTAAAATAATTTTTTATCTATTACATTCTATTCAACGGCACTAAAGCTAAGATAAGTTTAAATCTATATATTTTTATAATCAGCTTAGGTCATGTAAAATATATACATATTCTTATGTTAACAACGATGAACAAACTCTTATCGTCGACGCCAGATGTTTTGATTGACGTCCAAATATCTAATTCCCCAAAGAAGAAGGTCCAACGAGTTTTCATTGACGGATGTAGAGCTGTAAAATATTAATTTTGAGTGATCAAAACGTTGAAATTATATATAAAAAATTATGAGTTTTATAAAATCACAGTTAAATTTTCACTAATTCTTTTTTACTACAGTAATTTAAAAAAAATACCTATGACACTCTGTGAAAAAATAAAAAAAGTTGCCTGCACTTTAATAGAGACCTAGTATAAGTTGTAAGTCTACTAAAACTATGAACAATGATGTGTAAGAAATTTCCCAAACACAGCCAAAATTTAATTTTAGGAACAAAAAAACAGTTTTTTGTGTATTCATATAAAGAATTACTCGTAACTTCTGTAATTTTGAAACCGATTTTTAAAATTGTTCTTTTATTTGAATGAAAAAAGTACATCTTTTTAACCGTGTATTACTTGTTTACTCAAAATAAAAACTGCTGAAACTGTAGTTGAAAATATTTACGATTTATCGATTTTCATTTAATTTCTTCAACTTTAACGAGGTATTTAGAATAGTATTTAAATTTACAAATTTTTTCATAATAATTTTTTAAAAGTATTCTTAATTCTGCGTAAAATTAGTATTTTTATAAAATTTTAATACAAATTCAGGGAGATAAGTGAATTTTAATATTTAAAAAATTTTTCCCCAAAGATACAAATATTTCAATTTTGCCGTGGAATTTACATCAGGGAACTTTAAATTTTATATTCACTAAATTTAATTGATTAACTTAAACGTCATGCATGTCAAACTAGTTTTTGATATATTTAAATCAAGAGAGAGTTCATATTTAGAAAGGAATCCGGTTAAATTTTAACTTTTCTAGATTTTTATAGTTTAAGTGTGTCAAAGTTTTTCAAACATTATTTAGGATTTAAATCTATTCTATAATCTTCAATTAAAGAATAACAGATAATGATTTGACAATTTCTTTAAGAATGCTTTAAAATTTCATGAAATATAAATTTGAACTTCTGACACATTTTACAATTACACAGCCACACAAAATTTTTTTTTTCTGACCCGGAGGTCACACTATGTGCACTATACGTTTTTGGGGTCGCTGAAACTGAATCCGTGGTACATTTTACCCCATCACGTCAGGATTCAAAATGGCGGTCCAATATGGCGGACGAAAATTTAAAATTTGATGGTTTTTCATTAAACTTGGTGTTTAAGGGTTTTTGGGGTCGCTGATTACGAATTTGATATTAGATTTTCAAAATTCAAAATGGCGGATCCAATATGGCGGACTGAAAAATTTTTAGTTTCAAGAATTTTTATGAAAAATGGTATATAGGGGTTTTCGGGGTCGCTGAATCTAAATTCGATGTTCATTTTAACCCATTATGTCAAGATTTTGATATAACCTCAAAAAGTGACTTCTTTACCACAAACAAATTTAAAAATCAGGTCTAATGTTTAGGGTACAATTCCTACATGTTTTTGAGGTTGTTAAATTATGATTTTAGGATTTCTGAATCTGAAACCAATTATTCGTTCTCTTTTTTCGAACTATAACGAGTTCTTTTGTGTTCAAATGATCTGTGTAATGGATTTCGTTTTCATTTTAAATCGTTATCTTCTGTGTCTCTTTTTAACATCCAACAGAAGTCAGCCATCATGTTTTCGTCCATCTTCCTTGGTAACGAGTTTCCATAACCTTTATATCCTGATGGAAACGTTCGCCCTGCTCCTCGCTAAAGTCGCCAAGATTGTCAGGAAATTTTTCAAGATGGGAGTGTAAAATATGTAATTTTAAATTCATAATACATCATAGCTTCTGAATGTCTCTAATCATTTTGTTCACGATTTCTTTGTAATTCGAACATTTAGTATTTCCCAAAAAGTTCTGAGCCACTGCTTTAAAACTAAGCCAGGCATTTTTTTCCAATGTAGTCATTGTACTAACAAAGGCTGTATCTTTGAACAAAGTCCTGATTTGCGGTCCATCGAATATTCCTTCCTTCAATTTAGCCTCAGATAGTTTTGGAAATTTTCTGACTAGGTATTCGAAACATTTGCCAGTTTTATCAACAGCTTTTACATACTGTTTCATTAGTCCGAGTTTTACATGAAGAGGAGGTGGGAGAATTTTTGAAGGATTCACTAAATACTCATAACGAATGTTGAATGCACCTGGTTTAAACGAGGATCTTTTTGCCCATTCCTTTTTTTATAATGATTCGCCCTATCCCTACTGTCCCACATACACAAGTAGCAAGGATATTTTGTGAATCCAGACTGTTGCCCAAGCAAAATTGTTATCATTTTTAAGTCTCCACAAATCTGCCATTGATGAAGATCGTAATTTATTTTTTGTAAAAGGACTCCCATATTCTCGTATTTTTCTTACATTACTGTAGAGTGGGCTAAAGGAATCGGGGCAAATACATTAATATTATAAAGTAAAACAGCTTTTATACTTCGCTTCGACGAATCTATAAAAAGCCGCCAATCTTTGGCATCATAACAATTCGCTTTTAAGCTGTTGATAAGACCTTTAACATTAGTGTAATATACTAGCGATGAATCTGCATCTTTTATGAAGTATTTGCGGAATTTTGATTCTCTGTTTCGGTAAATAGATACTTTCGCCTTTGGCTGTAAAAGATTTTTTCTTTTTTAAAATGCAGCTAAGTACTGGGAACCGTCTTTAGGTAAACCTAAATTTCGTACAAGGTCATTTAATTCAAGTTGCGATACCAAGGATGGAATAGATGACTTTCAGTGTTTGACAACCATTCATCATCACTGTGAATCTCACAATCATTTAATGATTCTTCATCAACTTCCATTGATTCACATTCAGGTACGCAATCGATTTTTTTATTATCTTGGACAAAAAAAATTAGGGACAGTTACTGAGACAACACTGATGTACACAATTTTGTTTTTATTTTTAGAGTTGAAACCTTTAACTTGATTGTAGCAAAAAAAACAGTCTTTTTTACAGCCAGGACGTCTCCAAATTGTTGGAGAAGAGTACTTGATATGCTGTGTATTTTTATTTTTTTCCAAAGATTCAGCATCATTTTGCAACAATTGCAGATAATATTGGGAACCCAGTTTATTTTTTCAGGGTTATCCATTTCCAAATTGAAAATTTCTTTGTAAATTTTACGAATTTCATCATCAACGCTTTTTCGCAAAGAACTGACTTCGAATTTCGAGCAAATGTAACAAGAGACGTTACGATCTGAATCACAGTTATGTAACTGTGAGACGAGTTTGTCTTTTTTTCTTGTAGCATTAAACTTCACATTAGCCAAGTCACCAACCAATGTAGAGCTGCGGTCGTATGATGATGACGCCTGCGGGCCCGCTTTCTCACCCTGACCAGCCGCCGATTCTGGGAATCCGAATCCCTGTCTCGTAATGCGTTTTACACATGTACCTGCCATGACGGCATCAAGCCGTAATCCAGGGACTTAGCCAGATAATGGAATTACTCCGTTGCCCGCCGTCACCCCGTGGAGGTGCACTGGATGCAGATACAGGCAAGATCTGAAATATTAAGATTTCGACTATATCAGCAGATAGTGACATCTATTAGATGTCATTTGAACTCTTTGGTTTAGAGTTAGGTGTTACATATAATAATTACTTCGATATGGTTGTCAATAAGTAATTAATTTTTTTAAATTAATTTTTGATCTGAAAAAATAAGCTGCGTGAACGAAGTCGAAATCTTCATATTTCAAAATTTCTATCAGCGAATAAATTCTAACATTAACTATATAGCTCTTGACTAGTGAATAATTAATTACTTATCCACAACCATATCGAAGTAATTATCATATGTAACACCTAACTCTAAACCAAAGAGTTCAAATGACATCTAATAGATGTCACTATCTGCTGATATAGTCGAAATCTTCATATTTCCAAATTTCTATCAGCGAAAAAATTCTAACATTAACTATATAGCTCTTGACTAGTGATGGGCTTGTTCTGAGAATATAAGGAGCGTGTACGTCTAGGCTGTGTTGGCAAGGTGCATTGATAGGCGTAGATCCCGTGACAGGCAGCTATGAACTGGGGTTCGAGTTCTCACAGATGCACAGTGCATTCGTAAACGCAGCTTATTTTTTCAGATCAAAAATGAATTTAAAAAAGTTAATTACTTATCGACAACCATATCGAAGTAATTATCATATGTAACACCTAACTCTAAACCAAAGAGTTCAAATGACATCTAATAGATGTCACTATCTGCTGATATAGTCGAAATCTTCATATTTCAAAATTTCTATCGGCGAATAAATTCTAACATTAACAGGCAAGATCTGATGCAGAAATATTGGTTACTCGAGTCACCATTATTTGTTGGTTTAAATGCTAAAACAGCATTTAATTATTCCCTGTTAACTGAAAAGCATCAAATTGGAACGAATGGATCTCAAAAAGTGGATCAAATCAGAATTTGATCTCAATTTTTGGATAATTTTGATCAAATTGGGGATCATTTTGACTTTTTTAGGAAAACAGTGCTTGCATCATTGAACTAAAAAGGTGTTTTAATAATATGTCAAATTTCTAATCAACGACACCAAGTTTCTCAAGAGTACATCAAATTTTACAATTTTAGCCATATTGGATCCGCTATTTTAAATTTATAAAGTCTAACATCAGATTCGTAATCAGCGACCCCGAAAACCCCTATATACCATTTTTCATAAAAATTCTTCAAACTAAAAATTTTTCAGTCCGCCATATTAGATCCGCCATTTTGAATTTTGAAAATCTAATATCAAATTCGTAATCAGCGACCCCAAAAACCCTTAAATACCAAGTTTCATGAAAAACCATTAAATTTTAAATTTTCGTCCGCCATATTGGACCGCCATTTTGAATCCTGACGTGATGGGGTAAAATGGACCACGGATTCAGTTTCAGCGACCCCAAAAACGTATAGTGCACATAGTGTGACCTCCGGGTCAGAAAAATTTTTTTTGTGTGGCTGTGTAATTGTAAAATGTGTCAGAAGTTCAAATTTATATTTCATGAATTTTTAAAGCATTCTTAAAGAAATTATCAAATCATTATCTGTTATTCTTTAATTGAAGATTATAGAATAGATTTAAATCCTAAATAATGTTTGAAAAACTTTGACACACTTAAACTATAAAAATCTAGAAAAGTTAAAATTTAACCGGATTCCTTTCTAAATATGAACTCTCTCTTGATTTAAATATATCAAAAACAACTTTGACATCCATAACGTTTAAGTTAATCAATTAAATTTAGTGAACATAAAACTTAAAGTTCCCTGATGTAAATTCCACGACTAAATTCAAATATTTGTATCTTTGTGGAAAAATTTTTAAATATTAAAATTCACGTATCTCCCTCAATTTGTATTAAAAGTTTTTTAAAAAATACTTATTTTACGCAGAATTAAAAATGCTTTTAAGAAATTATAATGAAAAAATCTGTAAATTTGAATACTATTTTAAGAACCTCGTTAAAGTTCAAGAAATTAAATGAAAATCGATAAATCGTAAATATTTTCAACTACAGTTTCGGCAGTTTTTATTTTGAGTAAACGAGCAATACACGGTTAATAAGATGTACTTTTTTCTTTCAAATAAAAGAACAATTTTCGAAATCGGTTTTAAAATTACAGAAGTTACGAGTAATTCCTTATATGAATACACAAACAACGGTTTTTTTGCCCCTAAAATTAAATTTTGGAGGTGTTTGGGAAATTTCAAACATTACACCGTCCGACACGATTTTGCACCCATGAATGAACTATAGATTTTCGGAAACTAGAGCTAAAAAAAGATACCCGTTTTTGGCCGTTTTTCGAAATCTTGTCATTTACGGTTTTTAGGGGTAAAAACACCCCTTAAATAAAGATAAATTAAAACGAAAACATTCGGACAGTGAATAAAATATTTATTTACTCCAACGTTTCGAAATCTAAATGATTTCCTCTTTAGGAAGTCTATCTAAAAATATATACAAAATTAAAATAATAAATAAATGAATTATATAACAAAAAATAATAAAAGAAAATATAAATTAATTTAACAATAAATAATAAATAATTATCTTACCAAAAAGTAATAATTAAAATAGACGATGACTTAAATTTCTATGCCCTGACGATGGAGTAGAGTCTGGAGTCATAAAATTATAAAGGAACTTAATATTTAAAACAATTAAAACATAATTTAAAAAAATTTTAACATATAAATGACAAAAATTATTAAAAATTGTGAAAAATTCACCAATAACATTAGTAACAAGTGAATACAAATGTAAATATTAATTTAATAAAAATAATAATTTTTAAATAAAAAATAGAAAATACATAGTAGAAAATTAATAAATGAAAATATATTATAAATAAATAAATTAAAAATTATATATAAATTATATATAATTATATATAATATAATTATATATAATTATATATAATATAATTATATATAATTATATAAATAAATTATTATAAATAAATTAAATAATCCCTTAAATAGAAGGTAACCAATTGTATTGCAAAAAAATATAGGAAATGGTAAATTATTATTTAAAAATTCTTTAAACCTTATTAGGACTATTAAACATACTTTTACTAATATCTCAGGTCATACCGTCAACCCCAAAAACTACCCCTATTTCGATTTATTTCAAAAAATACTAATAAAACTGAAAAAATTTGGATTTTTTAAAAAGTAATAGTTGGTTAATTATAATATCATTCTACAGCCTATCATTTTCGCTTTTTTACTTCAACCCCTACTCAAATATAAAATTTTTTAAAATAATTCTAATTTTTCTGAAATTTTGGTCGCTTATTTTTGCGGTTAAATGGTTCATTATATTCCACAAGTTTCGAAATACCACGGTTATTAAATTTTATTAAATAGGATGATTTTTTTAATTTGTCCTACATTTTTGATATGCCATTTTGAATATTTAAACAACGACTTCAAATTTGTAATTAGCGACCCCAAAAACCCTTAAATACGAAGTTTTATAAAATTCAAAAAATTGTAGGTCAGAATTCAATATATTGATTTAGCTTAGGGGTAGGTTTTGAGTAGGGGTTGAAGTAAAAAAGCGAAAATGACAGGCTGTAGAATGATATTACAATTAGTCATCAATTAATTTTAAAAAAATTATGTTTTTTGTTATTTTTTTTAAATAAATTGGAGCAAGGGCAGTTTTGTGATTGACGGTTGGACCTGAAATAATATTAAGGGTATTTTTAATAGTCTCAATAACTTTTAAAGCATTTTTGAATAAAAAATTCCCATTTTTCTATATTTTTTGCAATACAATTGGTTACCATCTAATTAAGAGTTGTTTCTACCCCTAAAAACCGTAAACGACTTGATCTCGAAAAACGGTCAGACACGTGTACCTTTTTTTAGCTTTAGTTTCCGAAAATCTTTGGTTCGTTCATGGGTGCAAAAAAGTTGAATTTTGTCGGACAGTGTTATTGGGCTGAAAAACGTAACGTTAAAAAATTAAAGCATTTGAAACTGTTGTTTAACACATTTATTGACCCGAGATCAAATTCTCACTTATGCCATCGGAAAGAGCATAAAAAATACGTTAGGACAGATACTGAAAAGTCGATTTTTAAACCAGTAAAGGGTTAAAATGATAAAAAAATTGAAATTGTAACGATTTTCTCAAATTAAAAATAGACTTTTCGTCTAATAATTGACCTGAGATCAAATTTTCACTTATGCTATCGGAAAGAGCATAAAAAATACGTTAGGACTGAAACAGAAAAGGCGAATTTTAACACCGGTCAAGGATTAAATTCATAAAAATTTCAAATTTTAACGGTTTTGGCAAATTATGCATAAACGTTTCGTCTAAAAAATGACCTGAGATCAAATTTTCACTTATGCTATCGGAAAGAGCATAAAAAAATACGTTAGGACTGAAACAGAAAAGGCGATTTTAAACACCGGTCAATGGTTAAATTGATAAAAATTTCAAATTTTAACGGTTTTCTCAAATTAAAAATAGTCTTTTCGTCTATAAATTGACCCGAGATCAAATTCTCACTTATGCTTTCGGAAAGAGCATAAAAAATACGTTAGGACTGAATATAAAAAGTCGATTTTTAGCACCGGTCAAGGGTTAAAATGAGAAAAAAAATAATTTTTAAGGATGTCTCAAATTAAAAATAAACTTTTCGTCTAAAAATTGACCCCAGATCAAATTCAAACTTATGCTATCGGAAAGATCATAAAAAATACGTTAGGACTGAAACAGAAAAGTCGATTTTTAACACCGGTCAAGGGTTAAAATGATAAAAAAAAATTGAAATTTTAACGGTTTTCTCAAATTAAAAATAAACTTTTCGTCTAAAAATTAATCCGAGATCAAATTCTCACTTATGCTTTCGGAAAAAGCATAAAAAATACGTTAGGACTAAAACAGAAAAGTCGATTTTTAACACCGGTCAATGGTTAAATTGATAAAATTTTCAAATTTTAACGGTTTTCTCAAATTAAAAATAGTCGTTTCGTCTAAAAATTGACCACATATCAAATTCTTACTTATGCTATAGGAACGAGCATAAAAAAAACGTTAGGACTAAAACAGAAAAGTCGATTTTTAACACCGGTCAAGGGTTAAAATGAGAAAAAAAATAAATTTAAGGATTTCTCAAATTAAAAATAAACTTTTCGTCTAAAAATTGATTCGAGATTAAATTCTTACTTATGCTTTCGGAAAAAGAATAAAAAAATACGTTAGGACTGAATCGAAAAAGTCGATTTTTAACACCGGCCAAGGGTTAAAATGATAAAAATTGAAATTTTGTCGGTTTTCTCAAATTAAAAATAGACTTTTCGTGTAAAAATTGACCAGAGATCAAATTCTCACTTATGCTTTGGAAAAAGCATAAAAAAATACATTAGGACTGATTCTAAAAGGTCGATTTTTAACACCGGAAAGGGTTAAAATAGTAAGAAAAATTGAAATTGTAACGGTTTTCTCAAATTCAAAAATTGACTTTTCGTCTAAAAATTAACCCGAAATCAAATTCTCAGTTATGCTATCGAATAGACCATAAAAAATACGTTTGGACTGATACTGAACGGTCGATTTTTATACCAGTCAAGGGTTAAAATGATAAAAAAATTGAAATTTTAACGATTTTCTCAAATTAAAAATAAACTTTTCGTCTAAAAATTGATCCGAGATCAAATTCTCACTTATGCTTTCGGAAAAAGCATAAAAAATACGTTAGGACTGATTCTAAAAAGTCGATTTTTAACACCGGCCAAGGGTTAAAATGATAAAAAATTGAAAATGTGTCGGTTTTCTCAAATTAAAAATAGACTTTTCGTCTAAAAATTAACCCGAGATCAAATTCTCATTTATGCCATCGGAAAGAGCATAAAAAAATACGTTAGGACTGAAGTAGTTTAGCTAGGCCGGTTCTACAAGGTTCCGGTCGGTAGTTGTTCGAAATCTGCATTACCGACAGTCGGTAACTTACCCGCAATCTGCAATACCGACCTATCGGGTAAGTTGTTGTCCGTTGCTGTCGTTAGATGGCGTTGCTTGCAGTGGGTCTAATTTGCATATATTTAAATTAGTTTACCCTTTTTTAATTTGCATATATTTAAATTAGTTAATTTGCATACCACCCAGTTTTCTCCCTCTCTCTTTCAGTTTATGCAAATACTATCCACTTTCACCCACCTTCTTTAAGTATTATGCAAAATCCACCCTTTTAGACGTGGAATATGCAAATACCACCCACTTTCACCCTCCCTCCTTTTTTATATTTTACCTAACCTGTATTGTTCTTTGCAAACACCCCCTCCCACCACTCACTCACCCGTTACCTATGTTAAATGCATTGCTTAAAGGTAACCACTCCTCATCCACCCACTTTATCCCTTCATACGTATATTTTTTCTATACTACCACCCACCACCACCCACTTAGTATTGTAACGATTGTCGATTAATTACGCACTTTAAAATACACCGAAAATGGAGCCGACCTTGAATTCGCACGCACAGAGAAACGACGACCTCGAACGTGCGCGCGAAGCAACGAGAAAAGTGTAGGCGCCGCGCAGCCATCAAGGTCTCTCCCGCCGCGACGTAGAGACGAGTCGCCGCGCGCCCCTCCACCACGCGACCGACCAATCACGCGCTACTCGTTGGCGTGGCGCGTGTATAAAAGAAGCGGTCGCGAATCGAACATTCGCACTTCGCCAGAGCGGTTTTACCCTCTCGTAAGATGCCCGACGAGCGGTTTGACCCTCGTAGCAACTCGATAGACGAGCGGTTTGACCCTCGCAAGCGTTTCGCCACCGAGTGTTACTCGGCAAGGAGTCTTACTCCCCGATGCTTCGTTGAGTTTTACTCATCGACATCGAAGAAGACGACGACGAAGAGAAGAAGAATACAACGAGGAATCCGAAGAAGAAAATCAGCCCTTTTCAGGGCTAAATTGTAACGTAATGAATATTTGTACCAACGTCGAGGGATTGAAAGAAGAACAACGATAAGAGAGTTTTACTCTCCCTCATTATAATTTCGTACGTCCGTTTCCGTCGGTATTTTCGTCGCCGTGTCCGCGAGGAAACATTTAGTCTCGTTTTTCGTGTATTCGCCGTTTTATTGGAAATCTATCGTTTTTATTATATATTATTCCGTCGTTTTTCGTATTATTTTCATAAATCGTTTACCGTCGTATTTTAGTATTTCGCTCGTATTCATATTATTATTACATTTAGTATTTTTAATAGTTAATTGTTTTGTATTTCTCACATGTAATGTTAATTTTCATTCATTAAATCGTTGTTTATTTACGATGAATTTGTAGTGTTTGTAAATTTTCATTTTTTATAACGAACCCTGATCCGACGAGCTAATCCGCACCTTTAAATTTCCTTACATTCATTACAGATTTCTGGCGCCCGAACACGGACTTGTATTATATCAAATTTATTTTTCGGTCGTAAAATATTTTCGTTAATACAATTCAAGTAATTTTTCATTATCGTCGGTTTTTTAAAACGTTTCTTTTAATTTCACGTGTCTTTTCCCTCTGTTCATAAATGTCATTTTTAGAAAACATTCTGTACGTTTCAATTCGTTTATTTGCTCGCTTTAATGACGATTAATAAATCTTTGATCAGATTGTCATTAATTCGTTTACCGTTGTCGTTACTCGTGTTATAATGCCGTATCGTTATTATTTAATGTTCAGTACATTCGTACCTGTCTATTCTTTTGGTTAAAAAGAAAAATAACCCGTCGTAGTAGTTTCGAAGACATCGTACCATTATTTATAAATTAAATAAATTTAAAAAAAAATTAAATAAATAAAAAAAAAATAAAAAAAATAAAAAAATAAAAAAAAAAAAATAAATAAAATAAATAAATAAATTTAAAAAAAAATATTAAATAAATATATATAAATAATATAATAATAATAATATAATAATAATAATAATAATAATATAATATATATTATATATATAATATATATATATAATAATAATATAATATATAATATATATTATATATATTAATATATATTAATATTATATTATATTATATATTATTATTATATAATATATAATATTATTATATAATTATTATTATAATTATTATTATATATTATTATTATATTATATATTATTATATTATTAATATATATTATATATTATATATAATATATATATAATATATATATAATAATATATAATATATATAATATATATTATATTATATATATAATATATATAATATAATATTATAATATAATTATAATAATATAATATATAAATATATATTTTATTTAAATAAATTTTGAGTATCGTCGTTCGTAATCGTAAACAGTATCGTCGTTTGTAATTGTTAACAGTATCGTTGTTTCGTAATCGTGAATCGTATCGTCGTTTCGTAATCGTAAACCGTATCGTCGTTCGTAATCGTAAACAGTAACGTCGTTCGTAATTGTTAATAGTATCGTTGTTTCGTAATCGTTAGTAGTATCGCCGTTTCGTAATCGTTTTCAGTATTTAAAAAAATAACTAAATCAAGATTATTTTTGGTTATGTTAGATAATCGTCGCGTATTGCCGTTATTTCAATAATGAATACTTGAGTTATTTCATTATTACGTGATCGTATCCGTATGTCGTTTCGTCGAGAGAAAATGTTAGTCGCGTTTAGTCGTAAAGACTTGCGCATACCCAGACTACATTTAATTCTAAAAAAAAATTAATCTGTCGAATTATTTTATTTACATCGCGCCGGAAATGTAAATAATTTCGTGTAATCGACCTGTCGTAGTGTGGATGGCGCTGTCGTAGGGCGATTAGAGTAGTTCACCTGGCGTTGCGTATCCATAGATGTTTAGGCGATTCACATAATTACTGTTTTCGCGTTCTTGTTTTTATATAGATCTGTTTCGTTCCGTTATCGGTTTTGACTTTATGATTTTTAGTAGCTATCATCGTCGGCTTTAGTTTTCGCCGTACAGAATTCGTTCGTTACTACTAATCGTGTCGACATGTTATAGAATCCGTTATCGTTGTCGTATCCGTAAATCGTATCATACGAAATGTCTTATCGTCGGAAAGAAGACATTCTTATATCGTTCGTCGTTCGTTATTTCACGTCATTCTAAATGAACCCGTTCCGTCGTTATCGTTACGTTGTACGATTGTTTAGTAGCATTTATCATCGGTCATACGTCGGGCCGCATCGAAATCGCTTGTTACTATTAATCGCTTACAATTTGCCCGAATCCGTACCCGAAATATCCGTTTCACTGAAATGTGTGCTAACGTCATAAGCCACATTCATTTCGTCCGTACGTTCTTCGTTTTTGAACCGTTTTAAATCGCCACGTTACGTAGATCGTTTAATAGCAACTATCGTCGGTCCTTGATCTGACCGTACCGATTTTCATACGTTATTATTCGTCGTTTGCAATTTTGTTCGAAAAACACGTAATACGAGAAACATGTCTAGTCGTCGAAAGATTGTTTCTATTCATTCCGTCGTTCGTAATTTTGCGTTTGAGTCAGATCACTGTTGCGAAACAAATCTGCACAATCCGATCCGAATAAAACACGTTTGTTTTATTATCCCGTCATCGAAAATTGTTTAATGTATTATTCGTTAATTTAATTTATAAATCCGTTCCGTTAACTATTATCTTGTTTTAATTACCGTCGTACAAAGATATACCGAAGTTAAGATTGTTTGTTCGTTTTTTAATCGATTTTATTAAAAATGTATAGTCGTCGTAAAATTGTTTCATTCATATCTCAATAACGTTATTTAAAACAATTAAAAATTCCGTTACCTTAGAAATATTTCGAAAGTATAATCGTTCTTGCGTCACGATAAATCGTATAGTTTGATTATGTTGCGCAGTAATTCATAATTACATTTTGTATTCTACGTATTTAATATTGTTCATATCCGTATATTTTTCATTATCTTGTCAAACGTTTATAGAAAAATTCGTATTTCGTTATATTAATTCGATTAGTTACCGCCGTTTAATTTTAGAGAAATACTGATTCTCAAATTTTTTTTGTCAAATGTTTTTAAATTAAAATCGCTTGTATCGTTCACATCGTAATTCATATCCGTATCTGTGTTGTTACGCGTTTATTAAATTGAAAACAGTTTATTATTTCGTCGTTGTAAAAGTCGAGACCTGAAGGAGTTGCCGTCAACGTGAAGTCGAATATGCAGTGCTATGAAGGTCATTATCATAAAAGTCAATTCAGTTGTTACATACGTCAAGAGTCACCTCAGTCAACGATGTCCAGTTCAAATACGTCGAATCAAGGAGCTGTGATATCCAGTCCACGTCAGTCGAGTCTCAGTCCTGAGTGAAGTTATTTGGATCACTATAACATCAGCCGAAACTTCACCCATATTACCGATGTCACCGTCATCCGTATCGTTACCAGTCGCTGTTCAGATGAGCTTTCCTGTTCAGTAGTTTGAAGTCGTACACAGATGTCAGTTTCAACACCGTTTTCCCGGAACAGGCCGTCCTTGACTTTGGATTTTCGACTACGTCCACAAAATGACTCCAGCAGAAGCATCGTTCGCAAGTTTGGTCCGACTTATTTTTATTATTATACACTGTTCGCTGACTTATTTACGTTCAATTTAGTAGATTTAATGTTTTGTACTACGTTTTTCATATTTCACGTTTCCTAATTTAAGAAGTATATCCGTTCTGTTTTTTTTAAGTTCTACGATTCGATTATTTTATTGTATCTAATCTACGCTTCGTATAATTATTTCTGTTCTCTATATTAGATACAACTTTCCGATTTTTCGTAACTTACACCCGTCGAATTTAATCGTATTTTTTATTGACGAAACAGAAAACTTAATCGTAAGTTTTCTTCCTTTACGAAAGGGGGGTGTAACGATTGTCGATTAATTACGCACTTTAAAATACACCGAAAATGGAGCCGACCTTGAATTCGCACGCACAGAGAAACGACGACCTCGAACGTGCGCGCGAAGCAACGAGAAAAGTGTAGGCGCCGCGCAGCCATCAAGGTCTCTCCCGCCGCGACGTAGAGACGAGTCGCCGCGCGCCCCTCCACCACGCGACCGACCAATCACGCGCTACTCGTTGGCGTGGCGCGTGTATAAAAGAAGCGGTCGCGAATCGAACATTCGCACTTCGCCAGAGCGGTTTTACCCTCTCGTAAGATGCCCGACGAGCGGTTTGACCCTCGTAGCAACTCGATAGACGAGCGGTTTGACCCTCGCAAGCGTTTCGCCACCGAGTGTTACTCGGCAAGGAGTCTTACTCCCCGATGCTTCGTTGAGTTTTACTCATCGACATCGAAGAAGACGACGACGAAGAGAAGAAGAATACAACGAGGAAGCCGAAGAAGAAAATCAGCCCTTTTCAGGGCTAAATTGTAACGTAATGAATATTTGTACCAACGTCGAGGGATTGAAAGAAGAACAACGATAAGAGAGTTTTACTCTCCCTCATTATAATTTCGTACGTCCGTTTCCGTCGGTATTTTCGTCGCTGTGTTCGCGAGGAAACATTTAGTCTCGTTTTTCGTGTATTCGCCGTTTTATTGGAAATCTATCGTTTTTATTATATATTATTCCGTCGTTTTTCGTATTATTTTCATAAATCGTTTACCGTCGTATTTTAGTATTTCGCTCGTATTCATATTATTATTACATTTAGTATTTTTAATAGTTAATTGTTTTGTATTTCTCACATGTAATGTTAATTTTCATTCATTAAATCGTTGTTTATTTACGTTGAATTTGTAGTGTTTGTAAATTTTTATTTTTTATAACGAACCCTGATCCGACGAGCTAATCCGCACCTTTAAATTTTCCTTACATTCATTACAGTATAACCCAGTGTAAACCTGAAATTTTAAAAATCGTATAGAGAACCGCGAGGGACCAAGCGTTCGCGAGATACCGCGCAGACGTAGTGGGTAGTGGGAGTGGGTGGTGTGGTAAGGCCCAGTGCGCAGCGGAGGTGCGCGTACGGTTACCGCGTTGAGTGGGTGGATAGTTCCATGCGTCAGACCTTGCTATCTGACTCATGCAGGGTGCTTCACTGGCACTACAACACCGTAGGGATAAATGTATTGTCCAAAAATATCTAAGCAAGTTTCAACTTGTCTATTTTCAAAATAACAATAGTATTGTTTGAAAATCTTATTACAAGTTTTAACCTGTATCTTGAATAGAATACAGACATTGTCTGAAAAAAACCTTCTGACAGGTTTTAACCTGCCTGTAGATAATAACAAAGACATTTTTAAGAAACCTTTTTGAGACGTCGTTTTCATGAAAGTTTGTACACTTCCACTAAATAACTCTTCTTTTTTAATTTAAAGTAGAGGTTGTTGCATGCGCAGTTGATAAAATGGGGGTAAGGAGTGGAAGATATAGTAAGTTTACACCTAAGAAACATGAAAAATTAAACTAAAAACACACACTACATTAAATAAAATAACCATACTTCGCACACGTTAAATTAGATAAAAATAGCAATAAGTCCCTTTAATGTTACCAGATATTTAGTAATGAATATTACAAAAACTCCTAATATTGCAGACATTTTAATTTTAGAAACGATAATAAAAATGATGAGGATGATGAATAAATGTTACAAATATTTATATTTTCAAATTTTGGGTAAACTATGAAACTTTTTTAAAAGTAATATTTATAACCTAAAACAACATACATAAGGCTTCAATTTAAAAAAAAAATTCAAACACTTTTTAAAATTTGACCCATTGAAGTGACTCCATCATAAAATGCAAGAATTTCGGTAATAAATATTCCTCAAATATAGTTCGTCTAAAATATAAAAATAAAATTGATTTAGAGGACAACGCACAAAATGTACAGAAATTGGCTTTCTGCTAAATTGGCTGAAACTTGAGGAATATATTCTTTGGGATGTTCTGAACAAATTATGTATGGGGCAAAATGCCCCAGAAAGAATATTTTTCAAATTACACGCTATAGAAGTGAGGAAAATATAAAAGCATAGAGTACTCACATTTTAGAAATTCTGAGGTGCTATTATGTGACTTTACACATCTGATTAACTTTTAGGGTCAGATAAGCTTCTTTGTATTAGTAATGATAGTGAAGAAATAGTATGAGTTTAATAAATGCGATTTAAGAGTGAAGTAAACTTCAGAATGGTAAAATAGCAATGTAAGATTAGAATAGAAGTGAGTAAATGAATAATCTGATTAACTTTTAGGGTGAGTTAAGCTTCTTTGTACTAGTAATGATAGTGAAGAAATAGTATGAGTTTAATAAATGCGATTTAAGAGTGAAGTAAACTTCAGAATGGTAGAATAGCAATGTAAGATTAGAATAGAAGTGAGTAAATGAATAATCTGATTAACTTTTAGGGTGAGTTAAGCTTCTTTGTACTAGTAATGATAGTGAAGAAATAGTAAGAGTTTAATAAATGCGATTTAAGAGTGAAGTAAACTTCAGAATGGTAGAATAGCAATGTAAGATTAGAATAGAAGTGAGTAAATGAATAATTTGATTAACTTTTAGTGTCAGTTAAGCTTCTTTCTACTTGTAATGATAGTGAAGAAATAGTAAGAGTTTAATAAATGCGATTTAAGAGTGAAGAAAACGTATTCGTGTCATAAGAAGTTTTTAAGACATCGTTAAGAGATCCAGGTGCTTATCAGTTGGTTTTATTTAGTTATTGTACCGTCAGCATTAGCATTACCCAATGTGCACCACGAGGAGGTAGCATGATCGGATTTTGCACATCATTTAATCCTGAAAAGGACAGATTGATTTTAAATATATTTCGTTCTGATTTTTTTGTTATTCCAAATATTTATTTATGGACGTGGTCTATTTCCAGCATCAAGAATGACATCTATGAGTCTTGTCGATGGATATCGGATGTTTTGTAAGTGCTGAGCGTATCCAACATAATATAAGACACTGGTGATGTGTGCACAAGTGCCAAGAGTACGCGCACCGCACTTACATGTACAATAATATCCTCGAATTACATCTGTAATATCATCATCTTCATCATCTTCATCTGATGGTTTGTAAGATATCCATAACTCGTGTCTTGCTGCTCTTGTAAATCTGGAGTAAACTCTCACTCTTAGAAAGTCACGCTCAGGAATCATGTTGACATCTCTTAACATTTCAATTTGGAATTCTTCGTCTCCTTCTCTTTGTAACTTGTCCTGCACGTACGACGGTGCTAAGTGGACTTGATATACACCAATTGTGAGGTCTTTGAGATCATCTATATCTAAAAGCGGAAAGTCGTGTACATGATTAGCATCCAATCTTACCCATCTTTGTGCATTACGCGCTGCCAGATTCTCCAATTGGACTCGCTGCTGAACTGCATTTACTTCCCTAGATTTTTCTAGCATGTAACGAGCTAAATCTTCATTTGCTTCTCGCATTTCAAGAAGAGGACGAAACTTGTTAATGATTGCACCAGCGATCCGATAGAAATCGCCAAGATGTGGTAAATGATGCATTGATGAGTCAACTGAAGGAATTTAAAAATAGACTTTAGGTGTCCATTACGAGCTTCTACAACCCATCTGCTCTTTGTAATTAGACGGAATCATTGGCTTCTTCAGTTGTCAATTGTCTTCTTCCTTGTTCAAGAAGAGGAGGCATTTTCCAGACAATTCCTAGTCTTGTCAACAATTGTGTTGCATCACGATATCCTCTATCTATTAGAACAATGTCATTTTCGCGAAACCAATCTCTCATTCTTTCGGCATCTCTGTTAAATTCATTTTCAAGAATTGCTGCATCATTGTTTCTTGCGTCGGAAAAATAGGGTCCTTGTATTTCCAAAATATATCCATCTGGTGCTACCACAAGTACAGGTTTTAATAAATGACGCCTCTTATGAACAGAGAAAGACTGACGTAATATGCGAAAATTACTACTTTTTGGTATGTAACTGTACGTTCCATCTATCACAGCAATAACACGGCGATTATTTGGCTCCACATTATACAGTATATTTGCAAAATCAGTAACATGTTGTGCAATGTACTCTTCACGAGTAATTGCTTGAAAACCTATGTTTTCAGGAACAAATATTGTCATTAAGCATTGTCGAACACTTGAAATTGCTAAACTTACAGCTTGTCTACTCGAATAACCAAACATTAATTGTAGAAAATCATCTGACAGTCCTTGGCGCATCTTACAAAGAAACATCAACAGATCTTTTTTTGATACATATCTACGACCTCCCGCACAAGGTATACCTTCAGAACAAAATTCGTATAATTCCAGAAATTGGAGTTTTGTAATAGGAGAAACACATTGGGTAATGCTAATGCTGACGGTACAATAACTAAATAAAACCAACTGATAAGCACCTGGATCTCTTAACGATGTCTTAAAAACTTCTTATGACACGAATACGTTTTCTTCACTCTTAAATCGCATTTATTAAACTCTTACTATTTCTTCACTATCATTACAAGTAGAAAGAAGCTTAACTGACACTAAAAGTTAATCAAATTATTCATTTACTCACTTCTATTCTAATCTTACATTGCTATTCTACCATTCTGAAGTTTACTTCACTCTTAAATCGCATTTATTAAACTCTTACTATTTCTTCACTATCATTACTAGTACAAAGAAGCTTAACTCACCCTAAAAGTTAATCAGATTATTCATTTACTCACTTCTATTCTAATCTTACATTGCTATTCTACCATTCTGAAGTTTACTTCACTCTTAAATCGCATTTATTAAACTCATACTATTTCTTCACTATCATTACTATTACAAAGAAGCTTAACTGACCCTAAAAGTTAATCAGATGTGTAAAGTCACATAATAGCACCTCAGAATTTCTAAAATGTGAGTACTCTATGCTTTTATATTTTCCTCACTTCTATCGCGTGTAACTCGAAAAATATTCTTTCTGGGGCATTTTGCCCCATACATAATTTGTTCAGAACATCCCAAAGAATATCTTCCTCAAGTTTCAGCCAATTTAGCCGAAAGCCAATTTCTGTACATTTTGTGCGTTGTCCTTTATTATACCACTATCTAGGCCCCAATGTAAGGATTTGTGTTATGCAAATTTATTTCTCCTATAGCTGTAAAATGACCTTTATTTTTTTATAAAAATCATACTCTTGTCTTTGACATATATACACGAAAAAAAATTTCCTTTATAATTTACAGGATTTCCCGCTCTATCTATGAGCCACGGTTGTAGTATCTACAAACGGCTGAGTTTAGGGAATACATAAACCAAACTGTGTGCATCACAAACTGCAGGATTTCTTGGTACTAATACAGATTGATTTGTGCTACACCCAAACCAGCTTGTTAGAAAAACACTACACTGAAATAAGTGCTTTGACATTATCAACAATAAAAGTTTGGTTAGGAAATTCTTAGTAACTTGAAAATAAGAATCTTTTCTTTTAGCAAAACGCATAATAATAAACACAATTTCGAAAAATAATAAGTATCACTTTGGCTGACAAAGTTATTCAGAAGAAACATTTAGTTTATCTATTTTAAGTTGAAAATGTTATTAATACATATATAAATTATAATTCTGTTTCAAAAATGTATAAATGATGAAGTATTTAAATGTAACTCTGTGATTTGTTTCTTTGCATTACTACAATTTTTATGTCAGTTTTGTCTATTCTGTTTTCGGTCTAATACGATTCAACAATACTGAGTATTAGAAACCCAACTTTCGCGAGTGTGAGATAGGATGTTAAGTGCGTTTTTTTAAGTGTCTTCTATCTGCATGTTAAAAACATCAAATTGACAAAAGTTTTATCATTAAGAATAAAAAAATGTATAAGTAAAACAATTTCTGGCTTTTCTATATGATGAAACAACTAAAAAACTTTATAGAATTGTATTAATAACTAAGACTTAATTTTTTTCGACGTAAGTTAGTTAACTTTAACTTTTGAAATAGTTAACTTCAATTTGACTGGTATTAATATTTTCTTTATACAAAAAGTATAGTAAAAATAAAATCTTTGTATTTTAAGGACACAATGATACCAGTCAAATTAACTTTAACTTTTCAAAAAGTTAACTTTAACTTTTCCAATAGTTAACGTTAACTTTTTCAATAGTTAACTTTATCTCTTCAAAAAGTTAACGTTAACTGTTCTAATAGTTAACTTTAACATTTTCATTTATTAATCTTAACTTTTCAAAAAGATAACTTTATCTTTTAAAAATGTTAACTTCATTTTGACTAGTATAATTGTTTTCTTAATATAAATATTGTAGTAAAATGTACTATGTCTGTATTAAAAGGCAGCAATGATACCAGTCAAATTAACTTTATCTGTTCAAAAAGTTGCCTTTATCTTTTCCAAATGTTAACTTTAAGTTGACTGGTATAATTGTTTTCAAAATCTGCAGGTATAGTTAAACACTTTTGAGTTTTACAGAACGAACGCTTGAAGTTGATATTTTATGAATGTAGCGTTATTTTACAAAATAATTAAACAAGTAATATGATATTCGATATTTTATAAATCATCGTGTCCGACTGTAGATGCAACCATTTTTAGTAGCGAAATGAGTAGAACAAAGTTTTGTTGATAATTAATAATAAATATTAAATATATTGTAGTGGGTAACCACTACTAAGGTTAGGGTGACCATCTGTAATGCTACATATGCAGACATTCTTGTACATTGTAGAATAACATATAGAAATTTCCTTACTTCGCCTTATTTAAAAAGGGGCGCTGATGAGGAAGTAGTAAGGCCAATCACAATAATAATTTCTAGACAGGAGATAATTTGACTAGAATGCCCTCATCTTCAGGTAGGGAAATCGATCTGGATCTATTTATATCACTATTAAAATTTTCAAACCCGTCCCGACTAGAATGCCTCTAGTTAAATTTACATATTCTGATATTCAACTCAGGTACCTGACAACGCGATCTACTTAGAACCTCTATTTTTTAACATCATTAACTGATATTTCAAGCGTGACGAAATTAGAAAGGTCGTAGCGAATTTTTCTAGTTTGAGCCTCACTGACGAAAGGGAATCTATTCAGAGTCTTTTTAGATTTCGGACTGAATATAAAACAATTTGAATGATTTGTATTATCGTAGGAAGAAATATTGAGGTTTGGTTCTCTATCCCACAAAGTTTTGTAATGATTTTCGATTAAGTTCAATGCTAAATATCTTAATAAAGGCAAATAGTCTTCTTTTAACAAGTGCAATCAGATTCCGTAATTAATTCAAATGTGAAAAAATTAGGTACAATTATTATTATTTGCATTTAATTTAATTCAGCTACTCAATTGTTACAATCTTCGTATTAACGTTCACTTAATCGGTGACTGTTGAGTACGAGAGTCCTTAGATTCATTAAGATGGAGATATTTGTACTGTGAATAGTACTTAACATACAACTAATGTTAACAAACTTTCGTCTAGTTTCATGAAGTCGTCATAAAAAAGAGGCGGTCAATTGTTTTTAGATGGGTAAAAAATGATCTGATTTTTAAGTTTTTCGATTATTATTTTTGTTTGATTTCAAAAAGATTTATTTAAATTTATTCTGAAATGTGAGAAATACATTCGGGGTAAAGTCACTCACATGAAGTCGGGGTATAGCCCCTCGCTTATTCAATTTGTTTAGGAAGCCGAATCATTATTAACAGTATTTGCGTGTTTTTTGCGATCTTAAAATTTTTAATATTCAAAAATATTTATTAAAAGATAAATAATATTCATTTCCTAACAATATTATTGAATTATTGAGTAATTATTAGTTGAATATTTAACATTTTTAATGTCCCGCATTTCGCGATTTGTGGCGATTTTGTTCAACAGGTGGCGCCGAATTATTAATATTTGTTGGCAACATTGAGCGAAATCATGTCTATATCAGTCATTATTAGATTATAACGGTTATAACAAACAAATAATTAAAATTTGTGGCTGTCTTTTTCGGCTAAATTTTCTCTTAATAAAATATTATTTAAATTCACAGTTGCAAATCATGAAACATATACTTATTATTTAATAAACGAATATTAATTGTTTATAGAACTCATAATTTATCATTAATAAATCATGCTGAAGACGGAAATAAGGTGAAATTTAATATATACAAAATAAAACTGTTGGGATTACCTTAAATTCTTAAAAAAAATCAAGTGATCGGGTTTACCCTGAGGGGTGAGAGGATTTACCCTGAAAAATTGTGATTTTGAAATTTGGTATATGTGTATTAAAAATTTTCCCTAAGTAAAAGTAAGAAAGATAAATCAAAAATTCTTTTTCATTTTGATATTAGAAATTATAACCTTTCAAATTACATAAATTAATTTGGATTTAGAGATTAATTTCCTAGGTTTTTACCGTTCTGAAAAAAGTGAGCGGGTTTACCCCAGTCTCCCCTACACGGAAGTCTAGTTGTAGTTTGTAGTGTGCATCGGGCCCTATTATTTGTTTTATTAATAAAAATTTTAATTTTAAATTTAATAGTGAGTGTAGTTTTGTGATAAAATTTTACTGTTACAAATGAATTTAGGAAAATATCTAATTGAAATGTTTCATCTTATTTTGAGGTTCGGTGTTTGTATATTTAGTTTCAAATTGAATATTACAAAAAAGTAAATATTTTGATAAATAAAAATAATAATGTAGGTCACTAGAAGATCTGCTTACATTATAGTCAGTATGGGACTCGGCATTGGACTTGTCTTGGACTCTGCCCAGAAGCGCCTGTCAATGCATGTCTGCTTTGTTCCTCGTATAAGTGTGCATAAGAATGAAAGCATGTTAAGCCTACTGACGTGCTTTAAACCTTTTACCATTCATTTCACTGTTTTTTATCCTGGAGCCGCAAATGTAGGTAAGTTTGGAAATGAAATTCCAAATAAGTCGGAGCCTGTTTTAAATTTTTTCTATAGTCGAACATGTGTTAGATATTTTGGACTTATAAAGTAAAAATATAATTTTTTATTACTTTTTGCTGGAGAATTAAATTAAAGCTTATTAGAAGTTGATAATATAATATATAAATTCTACACTATGAGAAATGTATAGTAAAAATTAAAAGTTTTAGACTGACCGGTACGAGGGGAAAATATCAAAATTGCAGTATTTATTTCACCAAAACAAAGTTGAACTTAAAAAATGTTTATGAAAATATTGTATTTTTGTTAATTGATTTTGGTATTATATACACTGAAAAAAATATATTTATGGTACTGCTATAAATATAGCCAATTCTGGCATATTATATTGGTAGATATGATACTGCCATACAGTATTGCTGTTTTAGCCATACGCAGTGTAGAACAGCAATATGTATTTGAGAGACAATGATATGTATGCGGAGAACACGAATACTGTATTTTAAAAATAGCAATACGGTATTGCTGTTTCAGCTATACATCCTAACCATACTTGTATGTCAAAATTAACATTATCATTTTTTTCAGTGTATTGTAGAGTTAATTAATTAATAAATGAAGCAATATTTTTTTTAGAACTTTTAATTTTATTTTTTGAAACCCTTAGGTGTCCGGTACTAGAGGATTTTCCCCTACTTATGCTAACTCTCTGATTGTAGTCACTACTATCTCAAGTATTGTCGAAGTTTAACGTAAGCGCATGTGTTGACTGTGACAACACGTTTCAATTCTATTTAAAAAAAATTCGTGAGTGTTTCCGAATTCATCTAAAATGATCAATTTTGTAAAAAAATATTTCAGTGTTCTGGAATATGAAATCTTTGATTCTGATTTTTGTCAGTTAGTAATGATTTTTGCTTGAGTTGATCAAAAACTTTTTAATTTATACATATGTATAACCAAAAAAATTTAAAAGGATTAAATTTGCTTTTAAAATGACAGGCTAATGCTTACACAAGCTACTTTCATTTCACAATAAATTTTTTAAAAGTGTTGGAAAGTCTGAGAAATTTGTAAGTAAAATAAGACATGCGATTATCGCTTAATAGAACGGCATTGATTGGTTTAAAAGACCTAAAATTGGTAAACAAACATTTTTCAATAAATTTTTCACTGAACACAGACACTTTTTACAAAATCTGCATATATACACTGAATAATAAAAGATTGATTCAATCCATGCATAAACATTATTATACAATGAAAAATTAGAAAGTAATATAATTCAAAAAATATGACAGTTCAGTCATTGTACTCGCTCTGCAACGGTTTAAAAATTTTAATAGTGATATAAATAGATCCAGATCGATTTCCCTACCTAAAGATGAGGTCATTCTAGTCAGTGTCCGATAATCACCTGTCTAGAAATTATAAGTGTGGTTGGCCTTACTACTTCCTCATCAGCGCTTCTATTTAAATAAGGTGAAGTAGGGAAATTTTTATATGTTATTCTACAATGTACATGGATGTCCGAATATGTAGCATTACAGATGGTCACCCTAACCTTAGTAGTGGTTACCCACTACAATAAATTTAATATTTATTACTAATTATCAACAAAACTTTGTTCTACTCATTGCGCTACTCAAAAATGGTTGCATCTACAGTCGGACACCATGATTTATAAAATATCGAATATCATATTTCTCGTTAAATTATTTTGTAAAATAACCCTACATTCATAAAATATGAACTTCAAGCGTTCGTTCAGTAAAACTCAAAAGTGTTTAACTATACCTGCAGATTTTGAAAACAATTATACCAGTCAACTTGAAGTTAACATTTGGAAAAGATAAAGGCAACTTTTTGAACAGATAAAGTTAATTTGACTGGTATCATTGCTTCCTTTTAATACAGACATAGTACATTTTACTACAATATTTATAATAAGAAAACAATTATACTAGTCAAAATGAAGTTAACATTTTTAAAAGATAAAGTTATCTTTTTGAAAAGTTAAGATTAATAAATGAAAATGTTAAAGTTAACTATTAGAAAAGTTAACGTTAACTTTTTGAAAAGTTAAAGTTAACTATTGAAAAAGTTAACGTTAACTATTAGAAAAGTTAAAGTTAACTTTTTGAAAAGTTAAAGTTAATTTGACTGGTATCATTGTGTCCTTATAATACAAAGATTTTATTTTTACTATACTTTTTGTATAAAGAAAATATTAATACCAATCAAATTGAAGTCAACTATTTGAAAAGTTAAAGTTAACTATTGGAAAAGTTAACGTTAACTATAAGAAAAGTTAACGTTAACTATAAGAAAAGTTAACGTCAACTATTGGAAAAGTTAACGTTAACTTTTTAAAAAGTTAAAGTTAACTTTTCGAAAAGTTAAAGTTAACTTTTTTAAAAGTTAAGGTTAATTATTAAAAATGGTAAATTTAACTATTAAAAAGGTTGAATTACAATGTCAAGGAAACCATGTTATCAATTAACTGAGTTAGAATGCTAGAGTGTTAGGACTGTAATCGTTTTTAATTAACTCAGTATAATCATGATAAACTTAAAATGTAAACTGATGGACCTATGGATTTGTAGTTGAGCAACATATGTGATAGTGGCTCTATTACAGTTTTGGTGCGCTGTATGTGTAAATGTCCAAAATGTTGGTGAGCGGTTTATTAAAGCAGTAGGGATACCGCCATTAGTTTGCAGCTTAACAATTTTAGGACTGTCACGCGCCTAACATTGTACCGCAGCTACCTAAAAGTATAGTCAAGAAGTCTAGAGACAGGAGGGCTAACTTGGCTGTTTTCTCACTCACAGCAGTGAGTCAGTATTAGTGGTTATCTTATAACGTATATCTTACATAATATTTTTAAACACGTGACACGCGTGTGTGAGTGGAATTGCAGAATCGAAACACGATATTTGGCGCAATGTAACCACGCTTTCATAATCCCCCTTATATTTGTCCCACCCTCACTACTGCAGTTAGCCCTCCTGTCTCTAGTCTTTTTGAGTATAATCTTATAGCGTTCCACCAAAATAGTCAGTAGCAGCCTATCGAAAGAAATTCAATATTTTCAGTTTAAATTTATTGACTTGTAATTTAAATTTCATATGTATCCGTATGAGGTAAAGGGAACCTTACGTCGAAAAAAATTAAGTCTTAGTTATTAATACAATTCTATAAAGTTTTTTAGTTGTTTTATCATATAGAAAAGCCAGAAATTGTTTTACTTATACATTTTTTTATTCTTAATGATAAAACTTTTGTCAATTTGATGTTTTTAACATGCAGATTTATTGTTGATAATGTCAAAGCATTTATTTCAGTGTAGTGTTTTCCTAACAAGCTGGTTTGGGTGTAGCACAAATGAATCTGTAATAGTACCAAGAAATCCTGCAGTTTGTCTGTTGCAGTTTGTGATGCACACAGTTTGGTTTATGTATTCTCTAAACTCAGCCGTTTGTGGATACTACAACCGTGGCTCATAGATAGAGCGGGAAATCCTGTAAATTATACAATAAATTTTTTTTCGTGTATATATGTTGTTTACAAGGAATTCACTCTGCTCCTTCACACTGAGAAAACTGGATAGCCAAAGTGAGAGAGTTAGGTTTTGAGTGTTAGCCTGATTGTCTAGATAGTTAATTTTTCCCTCTGAGATAGTCAACTTGATCATCAAAGTATCTATTTATCTCTCCGAGATGGTTACAAAACATTTAACCTCAAATATAGTCTGTTTGTCTCTCCAGATAGTTTGTTCAATACTCCATTTTTCTCTATGCATTATTGAAGAAGTTAAGCTTAACTTTTAAGATGTTAAAGTTAACTACTGGAAAAGTTAAAGTAAACTTTTATAAAAGTTAAAGTTAACTACTGGAAAAGTTAAAGTAAACTTTTATAAAAGTTAAAGCTAACATTTGAAGAAGTTAACCATTTGTCAAATCTAGTAAAGCCTCAAAGTGTGGCTAACATCATGGGATCAATTCGCTGAGTCAGAATGCCAGAGTACTAGTGCAGAAGCTTATGACTGGAACCGTTTTAATGAATTCTGTATAAGCATGAACTGTAGATGCAAAAGTGTCATCAGTCAATTTCTTTTTAACAACTCAAGTAGAAGATTTTAAACAATATCTGTCACATTAGTAGACAGAGCATTAAAGTTAACATTTAGAAAAGTTGAATGAATGTACTTTATAGAGAATTCAAGTAATCTTTAAGAAACGTTATATATAACTTTTTTACATTAATATTTTTACACTTAATAAGATATATTCTGATAGTAAATGTCTTCACGCAGATATTCACTGATCTTTACGTGAATATTGACGTTGCCTGATAATGTTTAGGCAGGTTTAAACTCGATTTTAAAAGGAATAAACGCCTGGATAGAAAAAATAACGGTTATGTTATTTAATGGTCACATGTCCCATTTACTTTACTATGAAAATACGGCACACTGAATAACATGACCTTAATAGTGGTTCCAATTTGATTTTTAAGAAAAAAGGTTGTCATTAAAGAATTCATTTTTCCTCTCAAGAATTGAGGAATTGAAAATACTAATTTATTGTTAATTTGCTATTAAGATCGGGGAACAACAGTTGTGACGTCACGAAAGATGGCATTTTTCAAAAATTTCTTTCCTAATAAACCGTATGAAACTTTTTCAAATTTATTAACAATTATTATAATATTATCTAGTTCCCGTACAGAGAGTTTCAAAAAGAAACATATTTGAAAAATGGGTGAGCTGTCAAAGACAAAAGTATGATTTTTATAAAAAAATAAAGGTCATTTTTCAGCTATAGGAGAAATAAATTTGCATAACACAAATCCTTAGATTGGGGCCTAGATAGTGGTATAATAAATTTAAATCAATTTTATTTTTATATTTTAGACGAACTATATTTGAGGAATATTTATTACCGAAATTCTTGCATTTTATGATGGAGTCACTTCAATGGGTCATATTTTAAAAAGTGTTTGAAATTTTTTTTTAAATTGAAACCTTATGTATGTCGTTTTAGGTTATAAATATTACTTTTAAAAAAGTTTCATAGTTTACCAAAAATTTGAAAATATAAATATTTGTAACATTTATTCATCATCCTCATCATTTTTATTATCGTTTCTAAAATTAAAATGTCTGCAATATTAGGAGTTTTTGTAATATTCATTACTAAATATCTGGTAACATTAAAGGGACTTATTGCTATTTTTATCTGATTTAACGTGTGCGAAGTATGGATATTTTATTTAATGTAGTGTGTGTTTTTAGTTAAATTTTTCATGTTTCTTAGGTGTAAACTTACCTTTATCTTCCACTCCTTACCCCCATTTTAACAACTGCGCACGCAACAACCTTCACTTTAAATTAAAAAAAGAAGAGTTATTTAGTGGAAGTGTACAAACTTTCATGAAAACGACGTCTCAAAAAGGATTCTTAAAAATGTCTTTGTTATTATCTACAGGCAGGTTAAAACCTGTCAGAAGGTTTTTTTTAGACAATGTCTGTATTCTATTCAAGATACAGGTTAAAACTTGTAACAAGATTTTGAAACAATACTATTGTTATTTTGAAAATAGACAAGTTGAAACTTGCTTAGATATTTTTGGACAATACATTTATCCCTACGGTGTTATAGTGCCAGTGAAGCACCCTGCATGAGTCAGACAGCAAGGTCTGACGCATGGAACTATCCACTCACTCAACGCGGTAACCGTACGCGCACCTCCACTGCGCACTGGGCCTTACCACACCACCCACTCCCACTACCCACTACGTCTGCGCGGTATCTCGCGAACGCTTGGTCCCTCGCGGTTCTCTGTACGATTTTTAAAATTTCAGGTTTATACAAAGTGGGTGGTGGTGGGTGGTAGTATAGAAAAAATATACGTATGAAGGGAAAAAGTGGGTGGGTGGGGGGTGGTTACCTTTAAGCAATGCATTTAAAATAGGTAACGGGTGAGTGAGTGGTGGGAGGGGGTGTTTGCAAAGAACAATACAGGTTAGGTAAAATATAAAAAAGGAGGGAGGGTGAAAGTGGGTGGTATTTGCATATTCCACGTTTAAAAGGGTGGATTTTGCATAATACTTAAAGAAGGTGGGTGAAAGTGGATAGTATTTGCATGAACTGAAAGAGAGAGGGAGAAAACTGGGTGGTATGCATATTAACTAATTTAAATATATGCAAATTAAAAAAGGGTTAACTAATTTAAATATATGCAAATTAGACCCACTGCAAGCAACGCCATCTAACGAAAGCAACGGACAAGAAATTACCCGATAGGTCGGTATTGCAGATTGCGGGTAAGTTACCGACTGCGGTAATGCTGATTTCGAACAATTACCGACCGAAACCTTGTAGAACCGGCCTAGATACACTACTTCAGTCCTAACGTATTTTTTATGCTCTTTCCGATGGCATAAGAGAGCATTTGATCTCGGGTAAATTTTTAGACGAAAAGTCTATTTTTTATTTGAGAAAACCGTTAAAATTTCAATTTTTTCATCAATTTAACCCTTGACTGGTGTTAGAAATCGCCTTTTCTGTTTTAATCCCAACGTATTTTTTATGCTTTTTCCAATAGCGTAAGTGAGAATTGATCTCGGGTTAATTTTTAGATGAAAAGTCTATTTTTAAATTGAGAAAACCGTTAAAATTTCAATTTTTTTATCATTTTAACCCTTTACGGGTTTTAAAAATCGACTTTTCTGTTTCAGTCCTAACGTATTTTTTATGCACTTTCCGATAGCATAAGTGATAATTTGATCACGATTCAATTTTTAGACGAAAAGTTTGATTTTAATTTGAGAAAACTGTTAAAGCTTTAATTTTTATATCATTTTAACCCATTACCGGTTTTAAAAATCGACTTTTCTGTTTCAGTCCTAACGTATTTTTTATGCTCTTTCCGATAGCATAAGTGAGAATTTGATCTGTGGTCAATTTTAAGACAGAAAAATATTTTTAATTTGAGAAAACCGTTAATATTTGAAATTTTTATTAATTTAACCCTTGACTGGTGTTAAAAATTGCCTTTTCTGTTTTAGTCCCAACGTATTTTTTATGCTTTTTCCAATAGCGTAAGTGAGAATTAATCTCGGGTTAATTTTTAGACGAAAAGTCTATTTTTAATTTGAGAAAACCGTTAAAATTTCAATTTTTTAATCATTTTAACCATTTACAGGTGTTAAAAATCGACTTTTCTGTTTTAGTCCTAACATATTTTTTATGCTCTTTCCGATAGAATAAGTGAAAATTTGATCTCGGGTTAATTTTTAGACGAAAAGTCTATTTTTAATTTGAGAAAACCGTTAAAATTTCAATTTTTTTTATCATTTTAACCATTTACAGGTGTTAAAAATCGACCTTTCAGAATCAGTCCTAATGTATTTTTTTATGCTTATTCCATAGCATAAGTGAGAATTTGATCTCGGATCAATTTTTAGACGAAAAGTCTATTTTGAATTTGAAAAAACCGTTACAATTTCTTTTTTTTTATTTTAAGCCTTTACCGGTATTAAAAATCGACTTTCAGTATCAGTCCTAATGTATTTTTTATGCTTTTTGCAAAGCATAAGTGAGAATTTGATCTCGGATTAATTTTTAGACGAAAGTTTATTTTTAATTTGAGAAAATCGTTAAAATTTCAATTTTTTTTCTATTTTAACCCTTGACCGGTGTTAAAAATCGACTTTTCTGCTTCATTCCTAACGTATTTTTTATGATCTTTCCGATAGCAAAAGTATGAATTTGATCTCGGGTCAATGTTTAGACGAAAAGTCCATTTTTTATTTGAGAAAACCGTTAAAATTTCAATTTTTTCATCAATTTAACCCTTGACTGGTGTTAGAAATCGCCTTTTCTGTTTTAGTCCCAACGTATTTTTTTATGCTTTTTCCAATAGCGTAAGTGAGAATTGATCTCGGGTTAATTTTTAGACTAAAAGTCTATTTTTAATTTGAAAAAACCGTTAAAATTCCTTTTTTTTATTTGAAGCCTTTACCGGTATAAAAAATCGACTTTCAGTATCAGTCCTAATGTATTTTTTTATCCTTTTCCCAAAGCATAAGTGAGAATTTGATCTCTTATCAATTTTTAGACGAAAAGTTTATTTTTAATTTGAGAAAATCGTTAAAATTTCAATTTTTTTATCATTTTAACCCATTACCGGTTTTAAAAATCGACTTTTCTGTTTCAGTACTAACGTATTTTTTATGCTCTTTCCGATAGCATAAGTGATAATTTGATCACGATTCAATTTTTAGACGAAAAGTCTGTTTTTAATTTGAGAAAAATGTTACAGTTTTAATTTTTTTATCATTTTAACACTTTACCGGTGTTAGAAATCGCCTTTTCTGTTTTAGTCCCAACGTATTTTTTTATGCTTTTTCCAATAGCGTAAGTGAGAATTTGATTTCGGATTAATTTTTAGACAAAAGTTTATTTTTAATTTGAGAAAATCGTTAAAATTTTAATTTTTTCATCATTTTAACCCTTTACCGGTGTTAAAAATCGACTTTTCTGTTTTAGTCCTAACGTATTTTTTTATGCTCGTTCCGATGGCATAAGTGAAAATTTGATCTGTCGTGAATTTTTAGACAAAAAAATATTTTTAATTTGAGAAAACCGTTAAAATTTAAAATTTTTATTATTTTAACCCTTTACCGGTTTTAAAAATCGACTTTTCTGTTTCAGTCCTAACGTATTTTTTATGCTCTTTCCGATAGCATAAGTGAGAATTTTATCTGTGGTCAATTTTTAGACAAAAAAATATTTTTAATTTGAGAAAACCGTTAACATTTGAAATTTTTATCAATTTAACCCTTGACTGGTGTTAAAAATCGCCTTTTCTGTTTTAGTCCCAACGTATTTTTTATGCTTTTTCCAATAGCGTAAGTGAGAATTGATCTCGGGTTAATTTTTAGACGAAAAGTCTATTTTTAATTTGAGAAAACACTTGAAATTTTAATTTTTTTATCATTTTAACCCATTACCGGTTTTAAAAATCGACTTTTTTGTTTCAGTCCTAACGTTTTTTTATACTCTTTCCGATAGCATAAGTCAGAATTTGATCTGTGGTCAATTTTTAGACAAAAAAAATATTTTTAATTTGAGGAAACCGTTGAAATTTTAAATATTCATAAATTAAATCCTTGACCGGTGATAAAAATCGCCTTTTCTGTTTCAGTTCTAACGTTTTTTTTTTATGCTCGTTCCGATGGCATAAGTGAGAATTTAATCTCGGGTTAATTTTTAGATAAAAAATCTATTTTTAATTTGAGAAAACACTTGAAATTTTAATTTTTTTATCATTTTAACCCTTTACCGGTGTTTAAAATCGACTTTTTTGTTTCACAACTAACGATTTTTTTAAGCTCGTTCCAATAGCATAAGTGAGAAATTAATCTGTGGTCAATTTGTTGACAAAAAAATATTTTATTTTGAGATAAGCGTTAAAATTTGAAAATTTTATTATTTCAACCCTTTACCGGTTTTAAAAATCGACTTTTCTGTTTCAGTCCTAACGTATTTTTTATGCTCTTTCCGATAGCATAAGTGAGAATTTGATCTGTGGTCAATTTTTAGACAAAAAAATATTTTTAATTTGAGAAAACCGTTAACATTTGAAATTTTTATCAATTTAACCCTTGACTGGTGTTAAAAATCGCCTTTTCTGTTTTAGTCCCAACGTATTTTTTATGCTTTTTCCAATAGCGTAAGTGAGAATTGATCTCGGGTTAATTTTTAGACGAAAAGTCTATTTTTAATTTGAGAAAACCGTTAAAATTTCAATTTTTTTATCATTTTAACCATTTACAGGTGTTAAAAATCGACTTTTCTGTTTCAGTCCTAATGTATTTTTTTATCCTTTTCCCAAAGCATAAGTGAGAATTTGATCTCTTATCAATTTTTAGACGAAAAGTTTATTTTTAATTTGAGAAAATCGTTAAAATTTCAATTTTTTCATCATTTTAACCCTTTACCGGTGTTAAAAATCGACTTTTCTGTTTTAGTCCTAACGTATTTTTTTATGCACTTTCCGATAGCATAAGTGATAATTTTAATTTAATAATTTAGTGTTAATTTAATTTATATAATTTAGTGTTTAAAAACAGACTTTTCGTCTAAAAAGACGAAAAGTCTGTTTTTAATTTGAGAAAACTGTTACAGTTTTAATTTTTTTATCATTTTAACCCTTTATCGGTTTTAAAAATCGACTTTTCTGTTTCAGTCCTAACGTATTTTTTATGCTCTTTCCGATAGCATAAGTGAGAATTTGATCTGTGGTCAATTTTTAGACAAAAAAATATTTTTAATTTGAGAAAACCGTTAACATTTGAAATTTTTATCAATTTAACCCTTGACTGGTGTTAAAAATCGCCTTTTCTGTTTTAGTCCCAACGTATTTTTTATGCTTTTTCCAATAGCGCAAGTGAGAATTGATCTTGGGTTAATTTTTAGACGAAAAGTCTATTTTTAATTTGAGAAAACCGTTAAAATTTCAATTTTTTTATCATTTTAACCATTTACAGGTGTTAAAAATCGACTTTTCAGTATCAGTCCTAACGTTTTTTTATACTCTTTCCGATAGCATAAGTCAGAATTTGATCTCGGGTTAATTTTTAGACGAAAAGTCTATTTTTAATTTGAGAAAACCGTTAAAATTTCAATTTTTTTTATCATTTTAACCATTTACAGGTGTTAAAAATCGACTTTTCAGTATCAGTCCTAATGTATTTTTTTATGCTTATTCCAAAGCATAAGTGAGAATTTGATCTCGGGTTAATTTTTAGACGAAAAGTCTATTTTTAATTTGAGAAAACCGTTAAAATTTCAATTTTTTTTATCATTTTAACCATTTACAGGTGTTAAAAATCGACCTTTCAGAATCAGTCCTAATGTATTTTTTTATGCTTATTCCATAGCATAAGTTGGAATTTGATCTCGGATCAATTTTTAGACGAAAAGTCTATTTCGAATTTGAGAAAACCGTTACAATTTCAATTTTTTTTACTATTTTAACCCTTTACCGGTGTTAAAAATCGACTTTTCTGTTATAGTCCTAACGTATTTTTTTATGCTCGTTCCGATGGCATAAGTGAAAATTTGATCTGTCGTGAATTTTTAGACAAAAAAATATTTTTAATTTGAGAAAACCGTTAAAATTTAAAATTTTTATCATTTTAACCCATTACCGGTTTTAAAAATCGACTTTTCTGTTTCAGTCCTAACGTATTTTTTATGCTCTTTCCGATAGCATAAGTGAGAATTTGATCTCAGGTTAATTTTTAGACGAAAAGTCTATTTTTAATTTGAGAAAACCGTTAAAATTTCAATTTTTTTATCATTTTAACCATTTACAGGTGTTAAAAATCGACTTTTCTGTTTCAGTCCTAATGTATTTTTTTATCCTTTTCCCAAAGCATAAGTGAGAATTTGATCTCTTATCAATTTTTAGACGAAAAGTTTATTTTTAATTTGAGAAAATCGTTAAAATTTCAATTTTTTCATCATTTTAACCCTTTACAGGTGTTAAAAATCGACCTTTCAGTATCAGTCCTAACGTATTTTTTTATGCTTATTCCGATAGCATAAGTTGGAATTTGATCTCGGATCAATTTTTAGACGAAAAGTCTATTTTTAATTTGAGAAAACCGTTACAATTTCAATTTTTTTTACTATTTTAACCCTTTACCGGTGTTAAAAATCGACTTTTCTGTTTCAGTCCTAACGTATTTTTTTATGCTCGTTCCGATAGCATAAGTGAGAATTTGATCTGTGGTGAATTTTTAGACAAAAAAATATTTTTAATTTGAGAAAACCGTTAAAATTTGAAATTTTTATCATTTTAACCCTTTACCGGTTTTAAAAATCGACTTTTCTGTTTCAGTCCTAACGTATTTTTTATGCTCTTTCCGATAGCATAAGTGAGAATTTGATCTGTGGTCAATTTTTAGAAAAAAAATATTTTTAATTTGAGAAAACCGTTAACATTTGAAATTTTTATCAATTTAACCCTTGACTGGTGTTAAAAATCGCCTTTTCTGTTTTAGTCCCAACGTATTTTTTATGCTTTTTCCAATAGCGTAAGTGAGAATTGATCTCGGGTTAATTTTTAGACGAAAAGTCTATTTTTAATTTGAGAAAACCGTTAAAATTTCAATTTTTTTTATCATTTTAACCATTTACAGGTGTTAAAAATCGACTTTTCTGTTATAGTCCTAACGTATTTTTTTATGCTCGTTCCGATGGCATAAGTGAAAATTTGATCTCGGGTTAATTTTTAGACGAAAAGTCTATTTCAAATTTGAGAAAACCGTTAAAATTTCATTTTTTTTATCATTTTAACCCTTTATCGGTTTTAAAAATCGACTTTTCTGTTTCAGTCCTAACGTATTTTTTATGCTCTTTCCGATAGCATAAGTGAGAATTTGATCTGTGGTCAATTTTTAGACAAAAAAATATTTTTAATTTGAGAAAACCGTTAACATTTGAAATTTTTATCAATTTAACCCTTGACTGGTGTTAAAAATCGCCTTTTCTGTTTTAGTCCCAACGTATTTTTTATGCTTTTTCCAATAGCGTAAGTGAGAATTGATCTTGGGTTAATTTTTAGACGAAAAGTCTATTTTTAATTTGAGAAAACCGTTAAAATTTCAATTTTTTTATCATTTTAACCATTTACAGGTGTTAAAAATCGACTTTTCAGTATCAGTCCTAATGTATTTTTTTATGCTTATTCCAAAGCATAAGTGAGAATTTGATCTCGGGTTAATTTTTAGACGAAAAGTCTATTTTTAATTTGAGAAAACCGTTAAAATTTCAATTTTTTTATCATTTTAACCATTTACAGGTGTTAAAAATCGACCTTTCAGAATCAGTCCTAATGTATTTTTTTATGCTTATTCCATAGCATAAGTTGGAATTTGATCTCGGATCAATTTTTAGACGAAAAGTCTATTTCGAATTTGAGAAAACCGTTACAATTTCAATTTTTTTTACTATTTTAACCCTTTACCGGTGTTAAAAATCGACTTTTCTGTTATAGTCCTAACGTATTTTTTTATGCTCGTTCCGATGGCATAAGTGAAAATTTGATCTGTCGTGAATTTTTAGACAAAAAAATATTTTTAATTTGAGAAAACCGTTAAAATTTAAAATTTTTATCATTTTAACCCATTACCGGTTTTAAAAATAGACTTTTCTGTTTCAGTCCTAACGTATTTTTTATGCTCCTTCCGATAGCATAAGTGAGAATTTAATCTGTGGTCAATTTTTAGAAAAAAAATATTTTTAATTTGAGAAAACCGTTAATATTTGAAATTTTTATCAATTTAACCCTTGACTGGTGTTAAAAATCGCCTTTTCTGTTTTAGTCCCATCGTATTATTTATGCTTTTTCCAATAGCGTAAGTGAGAATTGATCTCGGGTTAATTTTTAGACGAAAAGTCTATTTTTAATTTGAGAAAACCGTTAAAATTTCAATTTTTTTTATCATTTTAACCATTTACAGGTGTTAAAAATCGACTTTTCTGTTTCAGTCCTAATGTATTTTTTTATCCTTTTCCCAAAGCATAAGTAAGAATTTGATCTCTTATCAATTTTTAGACGAAAAGTTTATTTTTAATTTGAGAAAATCGTTAAAATTTCAATTTTTTTATCAATTTAACCCTTGACTGGTGTTAAAAATCGCCTTTTCAGTATCAGTCCTAACGTTTTTTTATACTCTTTCCGATAGCATAAGTCAGAATTTGATCTGTGGTCAATTTTTAGACAAAAAAATATTTTTAATTTGAGAAAACCGTTGAAATTTCAAATATTCATAAATTTAATCCTTGACCGGTGATAAAAATCGCCTTTTCTGTTTCAGTTCTAACGTTTTTTTTTTATGCTCGTTCCGATGGCATAAGTGAGAATTTAATCTCGGGTTAATTTTTAGATGAAAAATCTATTTTTAATTTGAGAAAACACTTGAAATTTTAATTTTTTTATCATTTTAACCCTTTACCGGTGTTTAAAATCGACTTTTTTGTTTCAGACCTAACGTTTTTTTTAAGCTCGTTCCAATAGCATAAGTGAGAATTTAATCTGTGGTCAATTTGTTGACAAAAAAATATTTTATTTTGAGATAAGCGTTAAAATTTGAAATTTTTATTATTTTAACCCTTTACCGGTTTTAAAAATCGACTTTTCTGTTTCAGTCCTAACGTATTTTTTATGCTCTTTCCGATAGCATAAGTGAGAATTTGATCTGTGGTCAATTTTTAGAAAAAACAATATTTTTAATTTGAGAAAACCGTTAAAATTTGAAATTTTTATCAATTTAACAGTTGACTGGTGTTAAAAATCGCCTTTTCTGTTTTAGTCCCAACGTATTTTTTATGCTTTTTCCAATAGCGTAAGTGAGAATTGATCTTGGGTTAATTTTTAGACGAAAAGTCTATTTTTAATTTGAGAAAACCGTTAAAATTTCAATTTTTTTATCATTTTAACCATTTACAGGTGTTAAAAATCGACTTTTCAGTATCAGTCCTAATGTATTTTTTTATGCTTATTCCAAAGCATAAGTGAGAATTTGATCTCGGGTTAATTTTTAGACGAAAAGTCTATTTTTAATTTGAGAAAACCGTTAAAATTTCAATTTTTTTATCATTTTAACCATTTACAGGTGTTAAAAATCGACCTTTCAGAATCAGTCCTAATGTATTTTTTTATGCTTATTCCATAGCATAAGTTGGAATTTGATCTCGGATCAATTTTTAGACGAAAAGTCTATTTCGAATTTGAGAAAACCGTTACAATTTCAATTTTTTTTACTATTTTAACCCTTTACCGGTGTTAAAAATCGACTTTTCTGTTATAGTCCTAACGTATTTTTTTATGCTTGTTCCGATGGCATAAGTGAAAATTTGATCTGTCGTGAATTTTTAGACAAAAAAATATTTTTAATTTGAGAAAACCGTTAAAATTTAAAATTTTTATCATTTTAACCCATTACCGGTTTTAAAAATCGACTTTTCTGTTTCAGTCCTAACGTATTTTTTATGCTCTTTCCGATAGCATAAGTGAGAATTTGATCTCAGGTTAATTTTTAGACGAAAAGTCTATTTTTAATTTGAGAAAACCGTTAAAATTTCAATTTTTTTATCATTTTAACCATTTACAGGTGTTAAAAATCGACCGTTCAGTACCAGTCCTAACGTATTTTTTTATCCTTTTCCCAAAGCATAAGTGAGAATTTGATCTCTTATCAATTTTTAGACGAAAAGTTTATTTTTAATTTGAGAAAATCGTTAAAATTTCAATTTTTTCATCATTTTAACCCTTTACCGGTGTTAAAAATCGACTTTTCTGTTTTAGTCCTAACGTATTTTTTTATGCACTTTCCGATAGCATAAGTGATAATTTTAATTTAATAATTTAGTGTTAATTTAATTTATATAATTTAGTGTTTAAAAACAGACTTTTCGTCTAAAAAGACGAAAAGTCTGTTTTTAATTTGAGAAAACTGTTACAGTTTTAATTTTTTTATCATTTTAACCCTTTATCGGTTTTAAAAATCGACTTTTCTGTTTCAGTCCTAACGTATTTTTTATGCTCTTTCCGATAGCATAAGTGAGAATTTGATCTGTGGTCAATTTTTAGACAAAAAAATATTTTTAATTTGAGAAAACCGTTAACATTTGAAATTTTTATCAATTTAACCCTTGACTGGTGTTAAAAATCGCCTTTTCTGTTTTAGTCCCAACGTATTTTTTATGCTTTTTCCAATAGCGCAAGTGAGAATTGATCTTGGGTTAATTTTTAGACGAAAAGTCTATTTTTAATTTAAGAAAACCGTTAAAATTTCAATTTTTTTATCATTTTAACCATTTACAGGTGTAAAAAATCGACTTTTCAGTATCAGTCCTAACGTTTTTTTATACTCTTTCCGATAGCATAAGTCAGAATTTGATCTGTGGTCAATTTTTAGACAAAAAAATATTTTTAATTTGAGAAAACCGTTGAAATTTCAATTTTTTTATCATTTTAACCATTTACAGGTGTTAAAAATCGACCTTTCAGAATCAGTCCTAATGTATTTTTTTATGCTTATTCCATAGCATAAGTTGGAATTTGATCTCGGATCAATTTTTAGACGAAAAGTCTATTTCGAATTTGAGAAAACCGTTACAATTTCAATTTTTTTTACTATTTTAACCCTTTACCGGTGTTAAAAATCGACTTTTCTGTTATAGTCCTAACGTATTTTTTTATGCTCGTTCCGATGGCATAAGTGAAAATTTGATCTGTCGTGAATTTTTAGACAAAAAAATATTTTTAATTTGAGAAAACCGTTAAAATTTAAAATTTTTATCATTTTAACCCATTACCGGTTTTAAAAATCGACTTTTCTGTTTCAGTCCTAACGTATTTTTTATGCTCTTTCCGATAGCATAAGTGAGAATTTGATCTGTGGTCAATTTTTAGACAAAAAAATATTTTTAATTTGAGAAAACCGTTAACATTTGAAATTTTTATCAATTTAACAGTTGACTGGTGTTACAAATCGCCTTTTCTGTTTTAGTCCTAACGTATTTTTTATGCTTTTTCCAATAGCGTAAGTGAGAATTGATCTTGGGTTAATTTTTAGACGAAAAGTCTATTTTTAATTTGAGAAAACCGTTAAAATTTCAATTTTTTTATCATTTTAACCATTTACAGGTGTTAAAAATCGACTTTTTAGTATCAGTCCTAATGTATTTTTTTATGCTTTTCCCAAAGCATAAGTGAGCATTTGATTTTGGATCAATTTTTAGACGAAAAGTTTATTTTTAATTTAAGAAAATCGTTAAAATTTCAATTTTTTTATCATTTTAACCCTTTACAGGTGTTAAAAATTGACCGTTCAGTATCAGTCCTAACGTATTTTTTATGGTCTATTCGATAGCATAAGTGAGAATTTGATCTCGGGTTAATTTTTAGACGAAAAGTCTATTTCAAATTTGAGAAAACCGTTAAAATTTCATTTTTTTTATTATTTTAACCCTTTCCGGTGTTAAAAATCGACCTTTCAGAATCAGTCCTAACGTATTTTTTATTCTCTTTCCGATAGCATAAGTGAGAATTTGATCTGTGGTCAATTTTTAGACAAAAAAATATTTTTAATTTGAGAAAACCGTTAATATTTGAAATTTTTATCAATTTAACCCTTGACTGGTGTTAAAAATCGCCTTTTCTGTTTTAGTCCCAACGTATTTTTTATGCTTTTTCCAATAGCGTAAGTGAGAATTGATCTCGGGTTAATTTTTAGACGAAAAGTCTATTTTTAATTTGAAAAAACCGTTAAAATTTCATTTTTTTTATTATTTTAACCCATTACCGATGTTAAAAATCGACCTTTCAGTATCAGTCCTAATGTATTTTTTATGCTTTTTCCAATAGCGTAAGTGAGAATTGATCTCGGATCAGTTTTTAAACAAAAAGTCTATTTTTAATTTGAGAAAACCGTTAAAATTTCAATTTTTTTATCATTTTAACCCTTTACCGGTGTTAAAAATCGACTTTTCTGTTTTAGTCCTAACTTATTTTTTTATGCACTTTCCGATAGCATAAGTGATAATTTGATCACGATTCCATTTTTAGACGAAAAGTTTATTTTTAATTTGAGAAAACCGTTAAAATTTCAATTTTTTTATCATTTTAACCATTTACAGGTGTTAAAAATCGACTTTTCAGTATCAGTCCTAATGTATTTTTTTATGCTTATTCCAAAGCATAAGTGAGAATTTGATCTCAGGTTAATTTTTAGACGAAAAGTCTATTTTTAATTTGAGAAAACCGTTAAAATTTCAATTTTTTTATCATTTTAACCATTTACAGGTGTTAAAAATCGACTTTTCAGTATCAGTCCTAACGTTTTTTTAAACTCTTTCCGATAGCATAAGTCAGAATTTGATCTGTGGTCAATTTTTAGACAAAAAAATATTTTTAATTTGAGAAAACCGTTGAAATTTCAAATATTCATAAATTTAATCCTTGACCGGTGATAAAAATCGCCTTTTCTGTTTCAGTTCTAACGTTTTTTTTTATGCTCGTTCCGATGGCATAAGTGAGAATTTAATCTCGGGTTAATTTTTAGATGAAAAATCTATTTTTAATTTGAGAAAACACTTGAAATTTTAATTTTTTTATCATTTTAACCCTTTACCGGTGTTTAAAATCGACTTTTTTGTTTCAGAACTAACGTTTTTTTTAAGCTCGTTCCAATAGCATAAGTGAGAATTTAATCTGTGGTCAATTTGTTGACAAAAAAATATTTTATTTTGAGATAAGCGTTAAAATTTGAAATTTTTATTATTTTAACCCTTTACCGGTTTTAAAAATCGACTTTTCTGTTTCAGTCCTAACGTATTTTTTATGCTCTTTCCGATAGCATAAGTGAGAATTTGATCTGTGGTCAATTTTTAGACAAAAAAATATTTTTAATTTGAGAAAACCGTTAAAATTTCAATTTTTTTATCATTTTAACCATTTACAGGTGTTAAAAATCGACTTTTCAGTATCAGTCCTAACGTTTTTTTAAACTCTTTCCGATAGCATAAGTCAGAATTTGATCTGTGGTCAATTTTTAGACAAAAAAATATTTTTAATTTGAGAAAACCGTTGAAATTTCAAATATTCATAAATTTAATCCTTGACCGGTGATAAAAATCGCCTTTTCTGTTTCAGTTCTAACGTTTTTTTTTATGCTCGTTCCGATGGCATAAGTGAGAATTTAATCTCGGGTTAATTTTTAGATGAAAAATCTATTTTTAATTTGAGAAAACACTTGAAATTTTAATTTTTTTATCATTTTAACCCTTTACCGGTGTTTAAAATCGACTTTTTTGTTTCAGAACTAACGTTTTTTTTAAGCTCGTTCCAATAGCATAAGTGAGAATTTAATCTGTGGTCAATTTGTTGACAAAAAAATATTTTATTTTGAGATAAGCGTTAAAATTTGAAATTTTTATTATTTTAACCCTTTACCGGTTTTAAAAATCGACTTTTCTGTTTCAGTCCTAACGTATTTTTTATGCTCTTTCCGATAGCATAAGTGAGAATTTGATCTGTGGTCAATTTTTAGACAAAAAAATATTTTTAATTTGAGAAAACCGTTAACATTTGAAATTTTTATCAATTTAACCCTTGACTGGTGTTAAAAATCGCCTTTTCTGTTTTAGTCCCAACGTATTTTTTATGCTTTTTCCAATAGCGTAAGTGAGAATTGATCTTGGGTTAATTTTTAGACGAAAAGTCTATTTTTAATTTGAGAAAACCGTTAAAATTTCAATTTTTTTATCATTTTAACCATTTACAGGTTTTAAAAATCGACTTTTCTGTTTCAGTCCTAACGTATTTTTTATGCTTATTCCAAAGCATAAGTGAGAATTTGATCTCGGGTTAATTTTTAGACGAAAAGTCTATTTTTAATTTGAGAAAACCGTTAAAATTTCAATTTTTTTTATCATTTTAACCATTTACAGGTGTTAAAAATCGACCTTTCAGAATCAGTCCTAATGTATTTTTTTATGCTTATTCCATAGCATAAGTTGGAATTTGATCTCGGATCAATTTTTAGACGAAAAGTCTATTTCGAATTTGAGAAAACCGTTACAATTTCAATTTTTTTTACTATTTTAACCCTTTACCGGTGTTAAAAATCGACTTTTCTGTTATAGTCCTAACGTATTTTTTTATGCTCGTTCCGATGGCATAAGTGAAAATTTGATCTGTCGTGAATTTTTAGACAAAAAAATATTTTTAATTTGAGAAAACCGTTAAAATTTAAAATTTTTATCATTTTAACCCATTACCGGTTTTAAAAATAGACTTTTCTGTTTTAGTCCTAACGTATTTTTTATGCTCCTTCCGATAGCATAAGTGAGAATTTAATCTGTGGTCAATTTTTAGAAAAAAAATATTTTTAATTTGAGAAAACCGTTAATATTTGAAATTTTTATCAATTTAACCCTTGACTGGTGTTAAAAATCGCCTTTTCTGTTTTAGTCCAATCGTATTATTTATGCTTTTTCCAATAGCGTAAGTGAGAATTGATCTCGGGTTAATTTTTAGACGAAAAGTCTATTTTTAATTTGAGAAAACCGTTAAAATTTCAATTTTTTTTATCATTTTAACCATTAACAGGTGTTAAAAATCGACTTTTCTGTTTCAGTCCTAATGTATTTTTTTATCCTTTTCCCAAAGCATAAGTAAGAATTTGATCTCTTATCAATTTTTAGACGAAAAGTTTATTTTTAATTTGAGAAAATCGTTAAAATTTCAATTTTTTATCAATTTAACCCTTGACTGGTGTTAAAAATCGCCTTTTCAGTATCAGTCCTAACGTTTTTTTATACTCTTTCCGATAGCATAAGTCATAATTTGATCTGTGGTCAATTTTTAGACAAAAAAATATTTTTAATTTGAGAAAACCGTTGAAATTTGAAATTTTTATCAATTTAACAGTTGACTGGTGCTACAAATCGCCTTTTCTGTTTTAGTCCCAACGTATTTTTTATGCTTTTTCCAATAGCGTAAGTGAGAATTGATCTTGGGTTAATTTTTAGACGAAAAGTCTATTTTTAATTTGAGAAAACCGTTAAAATTTCAATTTTTTTATCATTTTAACCATTTACAGGTGTTAAAAATCGACTTTTTAGTATCAGTCCTAATGTATTTTTTTATGCTTTTCCCAAAGCATAAGTGAGCATTTGATTTTGGATCAATTTTTAGACGAAAAGTTTATTTTTAATTTAAGAAAATCGTTAAAATTTCAATTTTTTTATCATTTTAACCCTTTACAGGTGTTAAAAATTGACCGTTCAGTATCAGTCCTAACGTATTTTTTATGGTCTATTCGATAGCATAAGTGAGAATTTGATCTCGGGTTAATTTTTAGACGAAAAGTCTATTTCAAATTTGAGAAAACCGTTAAAATTTCATTTTTTTTATTATTTTAACCCTTTCCGGTGTTAAAAATCGCCTTTTCAGTATCAGTCCTAACGTTTTTTTATACTCTTTCCGATAGCATAAGTCAGAATTTGATCTGTGGTCAATTTTTAGACAAAAAAATATTTTTAATTTGAGAAAACCGTTAATATTTGAAATTTTTATCAATTTAACCCTTGACTGGTGTTAAAAATCGCCTTTTCTGTTTTAGTCCCAACGTATTTTTTATGCTTTTTCCAATAGCGTAAGTGAGAATTGATCTCGGGTTAATTTTTAGACGAAAAGTCTATTTTTAATTTGAAAAAACCGTTAAAATTTCATTTTTTTTATCATTTTAACCATTTACAGGTGTTAAAAATCGACTTTTCAGTATCAGTCCTAATGTATTTTTTTATGCTTATTCCAAAGCATAAGTGAGAATTTGATCTCAGGTTAATTTTTAGACGAAAAGTCTATTTTTAATTTGAGAAAACCGTTAAAATTTCAATTTTTTTATCATTTTAACCATTTACAGGTGTTAAAAATCGACTTTTCTGTTTCAGTCCTAATGTATTTTTTTATCCTTTTCCCAAAGCATAAGTGAGAATTTGATCTCTTATCAATTTTTAGACGAAAAGTTTATTTTTAATTTGAGAAAATCGTTAAAACTTCAATTTTTTCATCATTTTAACCCTTTACCGGTTTAAAAAATCGACTTTTCTGTTTTAGTCCTAACGTATTTTTTTATGCACTTTCCGATAGCATAAGTGATAATTTTAATTTAATAATTTAGTGTTAATTTAATTTATATAATTTAGTGTTTAAAAACAGAGTTTTCGTCTAAAAAGACGAAAAGTCTGTTTTTAATTTGAGAAAACTGTTACAGTTTTAATTTTTTTATCATTTTAACCCTTTATCGGTTTTAAAAATCGACTTTTCTGTTTCAGTCCTAACGTATTTTTTATGCTCTTTCCGATAGCATAAGTGAGAATTTGATCTGTGGTCAATTTTTAGACAAAAAAATATTTTTAATTTGAGAAAACCGTTAACATTTGAAATTTTTATCAATTTAACCCTTGACTGGTGTTAAAAATCGCCTTTTCTGTTTTAGTCCCAACGTATTTTTTATGCTTTTTCCAATAGCGCAAGTGAGAATTGATCTTGGGTTAATTTTTAGACGAAAAGTCTATTTTTAATTTGAGAAAACCGTTAAAATTTCAATTTTTTATCATTTTAACCATTTACAGGTGTTAAAAATCGACTTTTCAGTATCAGTCCTAACGTTTTTTTATACTCTTTCCGATAGCATAAGTCAGAATTTGATCTGTGGTCAATTTTTAGACAAAAAAATATTTTTAATTTGAGAAAACCGTTGAAATTTCAAATATTCATAAATTTAATCCTTGACCGGTGATAAAAATCGCCTTTTCTGTTTCAGTTCTAACGTTTTTTTTTATGCTCGTTCCGATGGCATAAGTGAGAATTTAATCTGTGGTCAATTTGTTGACAAAAAAATATTTTATTTTGAGATAAGCGTTAAAATTTGAAATTTTTATTATTTTAACCCTTTACCGGTTTTAAAAATCGACTTTTCTGTTTCAGTCCTAACGTATTTTTTATGCTCTTTCCGATAGCATAAGTGAGAATTTGATCTGTGGTCAATTTTTAGACAAAAAAATATTTTTAATTTGAGAAAACCGTTAACATTTGAAATTTTTATCAATTTAACCCTTGACTGGTGTTAAAAATCGCCTTTTCTGTTTTAGTCCCAACGTATTTTTTATGCTTTTTCCAATAGCGTAAGTGAGAATTGATCTTGGGTTAATTTTTAGACGAAAAGTCTATTTTTAATTTGAGAAAACCGTTAAAATTTCAATTTTTTTATCATTTTAACCATTTACAGGTGTTAAAAATCGACTTTTCAGTATCAGTCCTAATGTATTTTTTTATGCTTATTCCAAAGCATAAGTGAGAATTTGATCTCGGGTTAATTTTTAGACGAAAAGTCTATTTTTAATTTGAGAAAACCGTTAAAATTTCAATTTTTTTATCATTTTAACCATTTACAGGTGTTAAAAATCGACCTTTCAGAATCAGTCCTAATGTATTTTTTTATGCTTATTCCATAGCATAAGTTGGAATTTGATCTCGGATCAATTTTTTGACGAAAAGTCTATTTCGAATTTGAGAAAACCATTACAATTTCAATTTTTTTTACTATTTTAACCCTTTACCGGTGTTAAAAATCGACTTTTCTGTTATAGTCCTAACGTATTTTTTTATGCTCGTTCCGATGGCATAAGTGAAAATTTGATCTGTCGTGAATTTTTAGACAAAAAAATATTTTTAATTTGAGAAAACCGTTAAAATTTAAAATTTTTATCATTTTAACCCATTACCGGTTTTAAAAAGCGACTTTTCTGTTTCAGTCCTAACGTATTTTTTATGCTCTTTCCGATAGCATAAGTGAGAATTTGATCTGTGGTCAATTTTTAGAAAAAACAATATTTTTAATTTGAGAAAACCGTTAACATTTGAAATTTTTATCAATTTAACAGTTGACTGGTGTTAAAAATCGCCTTTTCTGTTTTAGTCCCAACGTATTTTTTATGCTTTTTCCAATAGCGTAAGTGAGAATTGATCTCGGGTTAATTTTTAGACGAAAAGTCTATTTTTAATTTGAGAAAACCGTTAAAATTTCAATTTTTTTATCATTTTAACCCTTTACAGGTGTTAAAAACTGACCGTTCAGTATCAGTCCTAACGTATTTTTTATGGTCTATTCGATAGCATAAGTGAGAATTTGATCTCGGGTTAATTTTTAGACGAAAAGTCTATTTCAAATTTGAGAAAACCGTTAAAATTTCATTTTTTTTATCATTTTAACCCTTTATCGGTTTTAAAAATCGACTTTTCTGTTTCAGTCCTAACGTATTTTTTATGCTCTTTCCGATAGCATAAGTGAGAATTTGATCTGTGGTCAATTTTTAGACAAAAAAATATTTTTAATTTGAGAAAACCGTTAACATTTGAAATTTTTATCAATTTAACCCATTACCGGTTTTAAAAATCGACTTTTCTGTTTCAGTCCTAACGTATTTTTTATGCTCTTTCCGATAGCATAAGTGAGAATTTGATCTGTGGTCAATTTTTAGACAAAAAAATATTTTTAATTTGAGAAAACCGTTAACATTTGAAATTTTTATCAATTTAACAGTTGACTGGTGTTAAAAATCGCCTTTTCTGTTTTAGTCCCAACGTATTTTTTATGCTTTTTCCAATAGCGTAAGTGAGAATTGATCTTGGGTTAATTTTTAGACGAAAAGTCTATTTTTAATTTGAGAAAACCGTTAAAATTTCAATTTTTTTATCATTTTAACCCTTTACAGGTGTTAAAAATTGACCGTTCAGTATCAGTCCTAACGTATTTTTTATGGTCTATTCGATAGCATAAGTGAGAATTTGATCTCGGGTTAATTTTTAGACGAAAAGTCTATTTCAAATTTGAGAAAACCGTTAAAATTTCATTTTTTTTATTATTTTAACCCTTTTCGGTGTTAAAAATCGACCTTTCAGAATCAGTCCTAACGTATTTTTTATTCTCTTTCCGATAGCATAAGTGAGAATTTGATCTGTGGTCAATTTTTAGACAAAAAAATATTTTTAATTTGAGAAAACCGTTAATATTTGAAATTTTTATCAATTTAAAAAAAAACCCTTGACTGGTGTTAAAAATCGCCTTTTCTGTTTTAGTCCCAACGTATTTTTTATGCTTTTTCCAATAGCGTAAGTGAGAATTAATCTCGGGTTAATTTTTAGACGAAAAGTTTATTTTTAATTTGAGAAAACCGTTAAAATTTCAATTTTTTTATCATTTTAACCATTTACAGGTGTTAAAAATCGACTTTTCAGTATCAGTCCTAATGTATTTTTTTATGCTTATTCCAAAGCATAAGTGAGAATTTGATCTCAGGTTAATTTTTAGACGAAAAGTCTATTTTTAATTTGAGAAAACCGTTAAAATTTCAATTTTTTTATCATTTTAACCATTTACAGGTGTTAAAAATCGACTTTTCTGTTTCAGTCCTAATGTATTTTTTTATCCTTTTCCCAAAGCATAAGTGAGAATTTGATCTCTTATCAATTTTTAGACGAAAAGTTTATTTTTAATTTGAGAAAATCGTTAAAATTTCAATTTTTTCATCATTTTAACCCTTTACCGGTGTTAAAAATCGACTTTTCTGTTTTAGTCCTAACGTTTTTTTTATGCACTTTCCGATAGCATAAGTGAGAATTTGATCTGTGGTCAATTTTTAGACAAAAAAATATTTTTAATTTGAGAAAACCGTTAACATTTGAAATTTTTATCAATTTAACCCTTGACTGGTGTTAAAAATCGCCTTTTCTGTTTTAGTCCCAACGTATTTTTTATGCTTTTTCCAATAGCGTAAGTGAGAATTGATCTTGGGTTAATTTTTAGACGAAAAGTCTATTTTTAATTTGAGAAAACCGTTAAAATTTCAATTTTTTTATCATTTTAACCATTTACAGGTGTTAAAAATCGACCTTTCTGTTTCAGTCCTAATGTATTTTTTTATCCTTTTCCCAAAGCATAAGTAAGAATTTGATCTCTTATCAATTTTTAGACGAAAAGTTTATTTTTAATTTGAGAAAATCGTTAAAATTTAAATTTTTTTATCATTTTTACCCATTACCGGTTTTAAAAATCGACTTTTCTGTTTCAGTCCTAACGTATTTTTTATGCTCTTTCTGATAGCATAAGTGAGAATTTGATCTGTGGTCAATTTTTAGACAAAAAAATATTTTTAATTTGAGAAAACCGTTAACATTTGAAATTTTTATCAATTTAACCCATTACCGGTTTTAAAAATCGACTTTTCTGTTTCAGTCCTAACGTATTTTTTATGCTCTTTCCGATAGCATAAGTGAGAATTTGATCTGTGGTCAATTTTTAGAAAAAACAATATTTTTAATTTGAGAAAACCGTTAACATTTGAAATTTTTATCAATTTAACAGTTGACTGGTGTTAAAAATCGCCTTTTCTGTTTTAGTCCCAACGTATTTTTTATGCTTTTTCCAATAGCGTAAGTGAGAATTGATCTCGGGTTAATTTTTAGACGAAAAGTCTATTTTTAATTTGAGAAAACCGTTAAAATTTCAATTTTTTTATCATTTTAACCCTTTACAGGTGTTAAAAATTGACCGTTCAGTATCAGTCCTAACGTATTTTTTATGGTCTATTCGATAGCATAAGTGAGAATTTGATCTCGGGTTAATTTTTAGACGAAAAGTCTATTTCAAATTTGAGAAAACCGTTAAAATTTCATTTTTTTTATTATTTTAACCCTTTTCGGTGTTAAAAATCGACCTTTCAGAATCAGTCCTAACGTATTTTTTATTCTCTTTCCGATAGCATAAGTGAGAATTTGATCTGTGGTCAATTTTTAGACAAAAAAATATTTTTAATTTGAGAAAACCGTTAATATTTGAAATTTTTATCAATTTAACCCTTGACTGGTGTTAAAAATCGCCTTTTCTGTTTTAGTCCCAACGTATTTTTTATGCTTTTTCCAATAGCGTAAGTGAGAATTAATCTCGGGTTAATTTTTAGACGAAAAGTTTATTTTTAATTTGAGAAAACCGTTAAAATTTCAATTTTTTTATCATTTTAACCATTTACAGGTGTTAAAAATCGACTTTTCAGTATCAGTCCTAATGTATTTTTTTATGCTTATTCCAAAGCATAAGTGAGAATTTGATCTCAGGTTAATTTTTAGACGAAAAGTCTATTTTTAATTTGAGAAAACCGTTAAAATTTCAATTTTTTTATCATTTTAACCATTTACAGGTGTTAAAAATCGACTTTTCTGTTTCAGTCCTAATGTATTTTTTTATCCTTTTCCCAAAGCATAAGTGAGAATTTGATCTCTTATCAATTTTTAGACGAAAAGTTTATTTTTAATTTGAGAAAATCGTTAAAATTTCAATTTTTTCATCATTTTAACCCTTTACCGGTGTTAAAAATCGACTTTTCTGTTTTAGTCCTAACGTTTTTTTTATGCACTTTCCGATAGCATAAGTGAGAATTTGATCTGTGGTCAATTTTTAGACAAAAAATATTTTTAATTTGAGAAAACCGTTAATATTTGAAATTTTTATCAATTTAACCCTTTACAGGTGTTAAAAATCGACCGTTCAGTACCAGTCCTAACGTATTTTTTTATCCTTTTCCCAAAGCATAAGTGAGAATTTGATCTCTTATCAATTTTTAGACGAAAAGTTTATTTTTAATTTGAGAAAATCGTTAAAATTTCAATTTTTTCATCATTTTAACCTTTTACCGGTGTTAAAAATCGACTTTTCTGTTTTAGTCCTAACGTATTTTTTTATGCACTTTCCGATAGCATAAGTGATAATTTTAATTTAATAATTTAGTGTTAATTTAATTTATATAATTTAGTGTTTAAAAACAGACTTTTCGTCTAAAAAGACGAAAAGTCTGTTTTTAATTTGAGAAAACTGTTACAGTTTTAATTTTTTTATCATTTTAACCCTTTATCGGTTTTAAAAATCGACTTTTCAGTTTCAGTCCTAACGTATTTTTTATGCTCTTTCCGATAGCATAAGTGAGAATTTGATCTGTGGTCAATTTTTAGACAAAAAAATATTTTTAATTTGAGAAAACCGTTAACATTTGAAATTTTTATCAATTTAACAGTTGACTGGTGTTAAAAATCGCCTTTTCTGTTTTAGTCCCAACGTATTTTTTATGCTTTTTCCAATAGCGTAAGTGAGAATTGATCTTGGGTTAATTTTTAGACGAAAAGTCTATTTTTAATTTGAGAAAACCGTTAAAATTTAAATTTTTTTATCATTTTAACCATTTACAGGTGTTAAAAATCGACTTTTTAGTATCAGTCCTAATGTATTTTTTTATGCTTTTCCCAAAGCATAAGTGAGCATTTGATTTTGGATCAATTTTTAGACGAAAAGTTTATTTTTAATTTAAGAAAATCGTTAAAATTTCAATTTTTTTATCATTTTAACCCTTTACAGGTGTTAAAAATTGACCGTTCAGTATCAGACCTAACGTATTTTTTATGGTCTATTCGATAGCATAAGTGAGAATTTGATCTCGGGTTAATTTTTAGACGAAAAGTCTATTTCAAATTTGAGAAAACCGTTAAAATTTAATTTTTTTTATTATTTTAACCCTTTCCGGTGTTAAAAATCGACCTTTCAGAATCAGTCCTAACGTATTTTTTATTCTCTTTCCGATAGCATAAGTGAGAATTTGATCTGTGGTCAATTTTTAGACAAAAAAATATTTTTAATTTGAGAAAACCGTTAATATTTGAAATTTTTATCAATTTAACCCTTGACTGGTGTTAAAAATCGCCTTTTCTGTTTTAGTCCCAACGTATTTTTTATGCTTTTTCCAATAGCGTAAGTGAGAATTGATCTCGGGTTAATTTTTAGACGAAAAGTCTATTTTTAATTTGAAAAAACCGTTAAAATTTCATTTTTTTTATTATTTTAACCCATTACCGATGTTAAAAATCGACCTTTCAGTATCAGTCCTAATGTATTTTTTATGCTTTTTCCAATAGCGTAAGTGAGAATTGATCTCGGATCAGTTTTTAAACAAAAAGTCTATTTTTAATTTGAGAAAACCGTTAAAATTTCAATTTTTTTATCATTTTAACCCTTTACCGGTGTTAAAAATCGACTTTTCTGTTTTAGTCCTAACTTATTTTTTTATGCACTTTCCGATAGCATAAGTGATAATTTGATCACGATTCCATTTTTAGACGAAAAGTTTATTTTTAATTTGAGAAAACCGTTAAAATTTCAATTTTTTTATCATTTTAACCATTTACAGGTGTTAAAAATCGACTTTTCAGTATCAGTCCTAATGTATTTTTTTATGATTATTCCAAAGCATAAGTGAGAATTTGATCTCAGGTTAATTTTTAGACGAAAAGTCTATTTTTAATTTGAGAAAACCGTTAAAATTTCAATTTTTTTATCATTTTAACCATTTACAGGTGTTAAAAATCGACTTTTCTGTTTCAGTCCTAATGTATTTTTTTATCCTTTTCCCAAAGCATAAGTGAGAATTTGATCTCTTATCAAATTTTAGACGAAAAGTTTATTTTTAATTTGAGAAAATCGTTAAAATTTCAATTTTTTCATCATTTTAACCCTTTACCGGTTTAAAAAATCGACTTTTCTGTTTTAGTCCTAACGTATTTTTTTAATAGCATAAGTGATAATTTTAATTTAATAATTTAGTGTTAATTTAATTTATATAATTTAGTGTTTAAAAACAGACTTTTCGTCTAAAAAGACGAAAAGTCTGTTTTTAATTTGAGAAAACTGTTACAGTTTTAATTTTTTTATCATTTTAACCCTTTATCGGTTTTAAAAATCGACTTTTCTGTTTCAGTCCTAACGTATTTTTTATGCTCTTTCCGATAGCATAAGTGAGAATTTGATCTGTGGTCAATTTTTAGACAAAAAATATTTTTAATTTGAGAAAACCGTTAATATTTGAAATTTTTATCAATTTAACCCTTTACAGGTGTTAAAAATCGACCGTTCAGTACCAGTCCTAACGTATTTTTTATAGTCTATTCGATAGCATAACTAAGAATTTGATCTCGGGTTAATTTTTAGACGAAAAGTCAATTTTTGAATTTGAGAAAACCGTTACAATTTTAATTTTTCTTACTATTTTAACCCTTTACCGGTGTTAAAAATCGCCTTTTCTGTTTTAGTCCCAACGTATTTTTTATGCTTTTTCCAATAGCGTAAGTGAGAATTGATCTTGGGTTAATTTTTAGATGAAAAATCTATTTTTAATTTGAGAAAACACTTGAAATTTTAATTTTTTTATCATTTTAACCCTTTACCGGTGTTAAAAATCGACTTTTTTGTTTCAGTCCTAACGTTTTTTTAAGCTCGTTCCAATAGCATAAGTGAGAATTTGATCTGTGGGCAATTTGTAGACAAAAAAATATTTTATTTTGAGATAAGCGTTAAAATTTGAAATTTTTATTATTTTAACCCTTTACCGGTTTTAAAAATCGACTTTTCTGTTTCAGTCCTAACGTATTTTTTATGCTCGTTCCAATAGCAAAAGTGAGAATTTGATCTGTTGTCAATTTTTAGGCAAAAAAATATTTTTAATTTGAGAAAACCGTTAATATTTGAAGTTTTTATCAATTTAACCCTTGACTGGTGTTAAAAATCGACTTTTCTATTTCAGTCCTAACGATTTTTTTATGCTCGTTCCAATAGCATTAGTGAGAATTGATCTCGGGTTAATTTTTAGACAAAAAGTCTATTTTTAATTTGAAAAAACCGTGAAAATTTCATTTTTTTATTATTTTAACCCTTTACCGGTGTTAAAAATCGACCTTTCAATATCAGTCCTAATGTATTTTTTTATACTTTTTCCAAAGCATAAGTGAGAATTTGATCTCGGATCAGTTTTTAAACAAAAAGTCTATTTTTAATTTGAGAATACCGTTAAAATTTCAATGTTTTTATCAATTTAACCCTTGACTGGTGTTAAAAATCGACTTTTCTGTTTTAGTCCTAACAGATTTTTTAAGGGGATCCCACATATCAACAATGCAGATCTAAATTGATAAAAACTCTGCAATCGCCTTTTCTTGAAAATTGTATAATATTATGCCCTATCAATTTAGTAAACTTATTTTCTATCATAAATACATAGGATGAATATTTTATTAGTTATAATTATTAGAAAAAATTATTTTTCAAAAATTAAATATGAGCAGTTTCCAATAGTCCAAACCACCATAACCACATTTAACAGCTGTTTGGTGGTACATTATTTTGCAATGGAACCAATAGATGGCGCCAAATGTACCAGAAATGATAAATTGTTGATTATTTTTAATTTTAAATTAAAAACAATTTAATATAATGTCTTGTTTGCAAGAGAAAATTGATCAATGGTAGAAAATATATAAAATAAGACAATTGCGTAGATATATTTAATTTTCGAAGTTAAAAATAAGTTTGTTTTATTGTTTGTTGGGAAATTTAAAATTTAAAAACCTTTTTTTTGTAAGAATTACAAAAAAAGAAATATTCATCCTATGTATTTTTGATAAAAAATGAGATTCCCAAATGGATATGGCATGGTATTTTATATTTTTCAAAAAAGGCGGTTGCAGTTTTTTTGTCAATTTAGATCTGTATTGTCGATAAGTGGGATCCCCTTAAAAAACGGTTTTTTTCCTTATATTTCGAAAACGGTAATAGATATAATAAAAATTTAATAGAAATAAAGATGCGCAATGAAATTTCCTATAAGGATATATATTTTAAACATTTAAATTCAGAAGTTAAATTTTGAGTGTCCAGGGGACTTCGATTTCGGTCGAGAAAAATTTACGTGCCCTTATGGAATCCAGCCGCTCAATTGTTGGTTATGATTCAAGCTTTCATTTGATACCAGAAACAAAATTGTATCTCCTCTAATTTTTCTTTTAATTATAATCAAATATAGCCAAAAACAGTGTTACCCACATAGCACAAAAACTTTTAGGGCATTTCCAGGAAGTTTCCTGTGGCAACTTTAGAAGTTATTCTTGGTAATGTCCTGGAAATTTCCAGGAAATACAATAATGTCCACAGGTTAGAAGTTTCCTATGGAAACTTCCTGGTAACTTCCTGGAAGATTCCCGTAGAAACTTTCTGGATGTTACCAGGAAGTTTTCAAAAATTATTTAAAAATTTTTTTAGTGTAATTATTATTTAAAAAGGTTTAAAAAATTTTAATTATTCAAATTTTGTATTGTTTTAAAATAAAAAAGTGGGTTTAATTAAAAAAATGATCTTCACAACAACATCACACATGAGGGTAAGGCGGACTCAAACCACCATAGACCTCAAAAGTGTGCTGCTGTGATAAATATAATGAAATATATAATATATAAATTAACCCTGTAAAGTCAAGTGTCGATTTGGTTCGAGTCCGCCTTATCCTTATGTGTGCTGTAGTAGTGATAATAATTTTTTTAATTAAACCCACTTTTATATTTTAAAACAATGCAAAATCCTAACAATCGATTTAAAATTAATATAATAAAATATGCAAAAAATATTCTCACCATAGTGTTGGTGGAACATTCCAATCCTTTTTAATGAATGCAGCAACTCTTTCTCCAATCATCATCGATGGAGCAGCAGTGTTGCCAGAAGTAACCTTGAAATAGAACTTAATATTATTATACACAGAGTTAAATGATATTTATATAACTTTCTAAAATTTTATCAGATAGTTATAATTACAACAATATAAAATAAGCAAAACATACATATATACGTAGGGGAGACTGATGTAAACCCGCGCACAGGGTAAACCCGCTCACTAGCGATTTGACGCTATAAACTCATTTTAAGATGAAGAAATTTGTATTGTGAATAGTACTTAACATACAACTAATGTTAACGAATTTTCGTTTTAGTCTCATGAATTCGTCATAGAATCTGAAGCGGTCAATTGTTTTTAGAAGTGCAAAAAAAGAAAAATGATCTTCGGATTTTTAAGTTTTTCGATTATTATTTTTGAGACTTAACTTATTCGACAAATTTTTTTGATGCTATTGGATGTCCTTTTTCGAAATATATGTGTAGTTTTGTTTGCTTTTAAAAAGATTTATTTAAATTTATTCTGAAATTTGAGAAATACATTCAGGGTAAAGGCGATCACTTATTAAATTTGTTTAGGAAGCCGAATCAGTATTAACAGTATTTCTTTTTCTGGCGATCTTAAAATTTTTAAATTGTAAAAATATTTATTAAAAGATAAATAATATTCAATTTCTAACAATATTATTGAATTATTGGGTATTTAGTTGAATTTTTAACATTTTGAATGTCCCGTATTCTGTATTCCGTATTTTGTGGCGATTTTTTTAACAGATGGCGCGGAACTATTAATATTTGTGGGCAAACATTGAGCGGAATCATGTCTATATTAGTCATTATTAGAGATTATTAGGTTATAACGGTTATAACAAACAATGCAAAAAAAAATCAAAATTTGTTGCTGTCTTTCTGCTAAGAAAATACATAAATCTAAGTTTGTTGTCTTCGTTTTATCATTGTTTATTTTTAAATTTAAAATTTCTAATTTCATTTGTTATATTTTATCAATAATACAATCTATAACTTGTTACATCAAAAGTTGTAACTATATTTTAATTTTCTTTTAATAAAATATTAGGGTGTAGTTCCGAATAGTTCCCCTGCCCACATTAACTGAAATTATACCAAACCTACGTATTTTGGTGCGCTGATTACGAAAATCATATTTAAAATTGGCGCAAATTTGGTTCTCACGGTAAAAACCATAAAAACACCATAAAAATCTGGTTTTGTTGCATTTAACATTTTTGTATTCACGATTTCTTTCTAAAATTGTTAGTTTACGAGAAAAATGCAAAAAGGACCCAGGAAAAAGCATTACTGAGGCGGACGAGGCACGGTTAGACTTGCGCACTCTCAGGTTTAGGGTAGCCCTAGAAAGTGCTTGTTGTTATGTTGTTTTTGCAACAGCTTGACTGTAATAGGCCTGGAAAGGGCTGATTGTTAAGTAGTTTTTTTAAGAGGTTGACCGTTGTAGCCCTGAAAAGGGCTGATTGTTATGTTGTTTTTGAAACAGTTTGACTGTTGTAGCCCTGAAAAGGGCTGATTGTTATGTGGTTTTTAGGGTTTCGTGGCCAAGGGCCAAAACCCTTATAGCGAGACTTCGGTGTCCGTCCGTAATTTTTACGTCTTAAGTCTTAAGTATTCAGTCTTAAGTCTTCAGTCTTAAGTTCATATGTCCTAAGACTTGTGACTTAACTTCGGTATAAGAAGGTCTTAAGTCCTAAGTCTTAAGTCTTAAGTTCTTATGTCCTAAGACTTAAGACTTAAGACTAAACTTCGGTATAAGAAGGTCTTAAGTCCTAAGTCTTAAGTCTTACGTCTTAACAACCGTTGCCATGGCAACTTCGGTATAAGAAGGTCTTAAGTCCTATGTCTTACGTCTTAACCATCGTTGTCATGGCAACCGTTGCTATGATAATGGTTGTCATAACAGCCGTTGCCATGGCAACCGTTTCTATGTTAATGGCTGTCATAACAGCCGTTGTCATGGCAACCGTTGCTATGTTAATGTGATAAAAAAAACAAAAAATAAAATAAGGGTTTATGTGCTATGTTGATTGTTATATGGTTTTTTAAACAGGTTGCCTGTAAGAGCCCTGAAAAGGGCTGATTGTTATGTGGTTTTTTAAACAGGTTGCCTGTAAGAGCCCTGAAAAGGGCTTCAGTTGTGACCAGGATAGACAATTTTAATGTCTGCAAGCAATTGAGTGAAGGGGTCACTGACAATTTTTTGACGCGCCTCCGCCATAATTTGTTTGTTTGTTGTCAGGACAGATCTCCAATCGATACTTATGTGCATGTCCTCTGTGAATCATTCCCAAGATCCACGAACCTTCAACCGCGAGCCCTTTTTCATACTTGCGGCGGCCGATCTTACACTCATCTACTTCTACTATCTCACCGACACCTCCAATCTTTCCCTCTTCCTCTAATTGATGATCCAGTGCAAGCATACATATTTCACAACAATATGATATGCGATCTGCGACTTTTTCTTGTGATAATTGTTGGCCATCAATAATACTACCCCCTCTTATTGTTGTTGTGACTACTCTAATCGCGAGATTAATTTTAAATTGTTAAATCTGAATTGGATTCTACTTTAAAAGTATAATTATGTGTATGGGTTCGACTCGCGACGGAAAGCACAATTTACGCTCACACAATCTTAGATAGAAATCCTCCGTGTGCGACTACACTGGTTGCAGAGAGCAAGAGAAAGAACGTTGTAAAAGTACAGCAGACGCGATGGCCAAGAAAAGGATGGACTAACCGGTGGAAGCGCTGGCTCTCTGCGACGATAAATCCCAAGATAAATTGAAAGGTACAATTTGTTTGAAAATTAGGCACCTGATTGCGTTAACTATGCGTTTATTTGGAAACAAGAAGTATAAGATAAAATAGCAGTAATCTAGACGCTAATCGCGTACAACTTTCGTGTCGAATTCATGCGATTCGTGACAATCTCTCGTCGTAGGCCGCGACAATCTGCCGGTTGGCGTCGACTTTCAGCACGCTATTTTGTCGTCTGCTCCTTCAGCAGCGAGAATTAACGTATCGAATCGCTATATCGCCTGATCGATTCTCGAAATTTAAATAACGCGGAAAGTAACTTTGAATATAAAATAATTCGGTTTGTTACATTCCCCCTTACTTAGTCGAAGTTACAGCTGCGTTCAATTTTTGGTGCTGAAAGGAACATGATTAATAAGACATACAAAATTTTTCGCAATATCGGTCCATCTTAATTGGCCATTGCGATTAAAAAAATAAAAATTTTTAAATGAAAAATAAAAATGATTAAACTTGAATTAAGAAAATGAACAGTAACTTGTATCTGAAAATAAAAGAAAGATTAGTACTTGTTAACGTTCGTTCTCTTTTTAAGGAAATAAATCGTTGATTTATCGAAATACTATGTTTTTATTTTTTATCTTACGAAGTCACGAAGACAAGTGTAATTGGGGAGTATAAAAATAGCTTTGGAATACATTTCTTTGGAATGTAAAAGAACTTAAAGAAAATAATAAGAACTATAATACTATGAAAAGGAAATAATAAAGATGATATTTTGTTTTAACAAGACGCTTAATCTAGTCATAGCACTTTGTGTTTTTAGATGAGAAAAATAGAGTTCTTAGTCACTTGTTAAAGTTTTTCTTCGCGAATTTTTCGCGATTCACTCTTCTTCTTTATTAGTGCCTAACTCATATGCCTGAGATAGCGTTTTCCATAACTCAGCGTTGCTGTCATTGGAATCGAGCGGCGAGAGGACTTTGTTGGGATCTCGAGCTTCATTCGTGACTGCGATCTCTGTGGGTGGAAGCGTAGCAGAGAGTTTTCGCGTAGAACTTTTTGGTTCGGGAGCATCGTTGTCTGCTTCTACAGTTGGTTGTCGCAATGTTCTTTGCGATTTTAGTACTGTCTGCAGAGCGATTTTTGCGCGAGACTTTTTTACTGAAGCTCCTCCGGGCTTTGGTAGAGAAAGCTGGTTCGCGGCTACGCTGTTGGCTCGGTCTGGTTGCGGTTTAGAGACGACTTGCAAGTTGCTGACCTGGTTAGCGATTTCGAGCATCTGCTGGTCTCTCTTTGCAGTTCTGCAATCAATTTCCCTTCAGCGACATTCGCCACAATTGGTGACTGGCAAATTTTTTGGTCGCTTGCATCCTCTGCATCTTTGATGTTCGGGTACGTCAAATTTCTCTTCTGCGACATGCGGCCATGGGCATTCGCTGGTGCAGAAATCTGGACTGTAGCAAATTTGGCAGAAGCGTTGATTGTAAGCTTTTTGGCAAAACTTAGAGCTGTGGCCTTGCTCACCACAATTAAGGCATCCCTTTGGTGCTTCCGGGCGGATCCTTATCTCGCGAAGTTCCGACTGCATCTTGAATACTTCAGCAATTTTGTGTCTGAAGAGATCACGAGTACGGTGGTATAACTTCTCGGTATAATTGTAGTCATCAAGCAGCGCGTAATAGTCTGCTTCATAGGAGCTAACCTTCTCTTAGAGTTTCGCGTTCTCCGACTTGTAGTTGTCTGTTTCCTCTTCATGTTTCCCGAGTTGTTCCGCGAGATTTTCCTTCTCTTGGAGTAACTCAGTTTTGTAGACATCAGCTTCCTCTTTGCATTTCGCAAGTTGTTCCGCGAGATTTTGTTTCTCTTGGAGTAACTCTGACAACATTTTATAATGCGCTGCCATATCGGTGATGCCGCTGATAGGGGGCGTTGCTTCGGCTGTAGCAAGCTTTTTGCGTAGAATGCTGATGGTTTGGTTTGCTTCCATCAGTCGGTTGGAAAACTCTTAACGCGAACTCACGATGTAGTCAAAGTTTGCCTTATTTATCTCGATTAGATCGGACATTTGCTGGTCAAACTCTAGCTGGCTTCCGATATTAGAGATCGCAGAAATCTGGGTGATTGGGATCTCTGAGAGGCTGGATATGTTGTTGATGTCGCTGTTGTTTGCTGAATCCATGATGAATCTGAAAGGAAATTTACAAGTTGTTTTGCGATCGAAGACCCTTTTTTGCTGGCTTTAAATCGTTGACGTAGTATTTACCAATCTTTTTGCCATGCATATCGCTAATAATCACTACTATAGGAGATAGTTTTTTGTAATAGTAGCTGGGCCTTTATATCGAGGCGCTAATTTTGAACTATAGCCTTCAATTGCTTTGGATAATTTATTAGGTAGAACACTAGATCACCAATTTCGAAATGTAAATCATTTCTACGGTTTTTGTTATAAACTTTCCTTTCTTTCTCACACGCTTTGGTCATTAACTTTTGAACTTTTGTACGTAAAATGTCTATACGTTTTACGCGTTCTGTCCACTTGTGAGTTGTATCGTCTGTGGTTAAGTCAACATTGTTTTCGCAATTTGATTCACCGGTACGCCTTGGTTCACGACCGAAGTTCAAAAATGCTGGTGTTACACCTAAGGATGAATGAACAGTCGTATTGTAAGCAAACTGTATTTCTTCCAACAAAGTGTCCCATTCGCGTTGATCATCGCTGAGGAGACTGGCGATCATGGTTTTCAGATTGCGATTAACGCGTTCAACGGGGTTTGACTGCGGGTGGTAAACGGGAGTTGTGCGTTGGTCAGAACCGATTTCATGTAAAAATTTCGTAATTGTTTTGTTAACGAATTCTGTGCCGTTGTCAGTGATAAATGTTCTGGGTGTTCCCCATTTGTTAATTAATGTGTGTAATGATTTTACAATTTTTGGACCGTCGGCTTTTGTCAGGGCGAAACATTCGATGTATCGCGTGTAAATGTCTTCGCAAACTAGAATAAAGGATTTTCCTGATTTAGATCGCGGAAGTGGTCCTACAATATCTAATGAAACGATATCCCATGGTTCATTGAACTTACGCGGATACATAAGTCCTTGAGGGGGTTTGTTTTTAGGTTTGCATTTTAAACAAATTTCACATTCGTCGATATGTCTTTTAATATCTTCGCGCATACCGGGCCAATAATAATGATTAACAATTGATAAATAAGTTTTATTAATCCCTTGATGTGCGGATTGCGAAGTATCATGATGTTTAGAAATAATCGGAAGTATTTCGTTTTCTTTTAGAAATTTCTTCCATGCATTGTTATCGCCTATGGTTTCCTTGAGTTGGTTTGGTTTGTAGTAATACAGTTCGCTGTTTGAGTCGAGTCTGTATCGTTCGTAGCGCGTGGGGGTATTACGTACGCGTTCAACGATCTCGTCATACCAAGATACGCTGTGAGTGTGACTGAGCTGTGAAGGGGGCGTGTCTTCCGAGACATTCTCGTAAAGGCGCGATAGAGTATCAGCTGCTTCATTGGTTGTACCTTTGCGGTGCTCAATTTTCGCATTATTTGCTGATAATTCTAAAGCCCATCTCGCAAGTCTATCTCGCGAATCTTTTAAATTTTGCAACCAAACGAGACTTGAATGATCGGTAATTACCGTAAATTCAGTGGCTTCAAGATAACAGCGCAATTTCTTAATCGCAAAGATCACGGCTAAGCATTCCTTCTCGGTGGTAGTGTAATTTAACTCTGCACCTCTCAAAGGTCTGCTTAGACACGTATCTATTAGATCACGAATCTTATTCAGTATCTCCGTCTTTTTGAGTGAGAATGGCACCTAAGCCGGTGTCACTTGCGTCGATATACAAGAAGAATGTCAAATTTGGTCGCGGTGGATAAGTGTTAATGCATTTTTAGCAAATTCTTTACCTCTTGCTAAGATTTTTCGTTTTCTTACGTCCATTTCCACGGTTCTTTAGGACTAGCTAGTTTATTTAGTGGTTCCTGTACTCGCGTGATATTACGTAAATGACGGTGGTACCAATTTACGGAACCGTTAAATTGACGTAATTCTTTGCGGTTACGAGGAGTAGGACGCTCAAGAATTGGATCTACGCGTTTCGGATTGGGTTTAAGACCTTCTTTGTCGAGAACAAAGCCGAGATATTCCACAGAAGATTTTGCGAAATGTGATTTTTCTCGGTTGATGGTCAGACCTGCTTTGTGAAGAATATCAAAGATAATGTCTAACAACAAAATGTGTTCATCGAACGTTTTGGAAATAATGATTTAATCATCGAGATACGCGTGTACTTGATCTATATATCGTTCAGGGAGATTGTTCGTGCGAATGTGTTTAACAAATTTTTCTTTTAACTATTATTTTATTATTATTTTATTATTATTATTTTTCAGTTAATTCTTGAAAAGTAGCTGGTGAGATAGTGAGGCCAAAGGGCATTCTAACCCATTCGAATTGTCCACGTCCGGGTACTACGAAACCGGTGTATTCGCGTGAATCTTTATGAATCGGTATATGATGAAATGCATCGGTAAGATCAATTGTACTGATTATATTTGCTTCAAATAACGCGTCAAGGATAGTATCCATACGCGATAAAGGATACGCAGATTTTTTTGTATTTTTATTTAATTTTCGGAAGTCCATGCAAACTCTTGGTCTGCCATCTTAACGGTACGTTAAAACAATGGGACTCGCGAATCGACCGAAGCTTCTAGTTATGAATTTCTTTTCTATATATTTGTCGATTTGACTGTTAATTATTTTATTCGCTTCTAAGCTATAACGGTGTGGTTTGAGCTTAAAAGGTGTTTGATCCGTCAATTCAATTGTGTGAGTCGCTAAATTCGTGATGCCAGTGTATTCTGCGAAATTCGATAATTTTTTATTTACGAATTAATCTAAGAATTTTCTTTGTTCGGGTGTTAATTCTAATAATTGCACCGAATTAAGGAAATTCCGCGAATTGTTCGATAAGGTGAAAGGGTTTCGCATTGTCGACCCTTCTATAGACCAATAACCTTCGCAAGCGTCTATGACAACTTGCCATGCGGTTATAAAATCCATGCCTAATATTATGGGCGTGGTTAGTCCATCGAGGACTGCGAACCATAATTCGCCGGTACAATCGTTAATTGTAACATCGAATTTTGTGGAGTAACGGGGCGCTGCCACGTGGTCGCGTTGAGCTAACTGTACTCCTGCGCGTGTTATAGCGTCTTGAATTGGATTAATTTTTGCGAGTTTTTTTACTTGGTCGTACAATTCTCCAGACATAAAGGTGCGGTCGCTACCTGAGTCGAGAAGGCCTATAAATTCTTTATCGCCGATATTTATTGACATTGTAATAGTGCTTCGTTTCTGTGGCCGTAAGGGCAATGCGGGCCCTTTGTGTACTAAGCGCTTGAATTTACTGGCTGCTGCTAGTAAGCCAACAGCTGGTTGTGACAAGGGCTTCGACATAAGCGAGTGTATGCTCGTCTCTGCTGACTCAGTGTAGTCGGCAGTGGGGAGCTCGTCGCTTGTGTCTGAGTACTCCGTCTCAGATTCCGAGTAGCATATGTCATCGTACTCGCTGTCGGAGTCACTAGTGTAATTCCTACTGTCTTGCGCTTGGTTAAGCGCTGATGCATTTTGAGGAATACACGTTGAGTCCTTCGCGGTGTGACTGCAACTGGGAATTGCACGGTTGTCAATTGTATCGCTATTTTTTATTTCAAGAATCTCATTATTGGATTTTTCCGAATTTTTAATTGAGTTAAAATAATGTTGGCTGAGGAGATTTAATCTCTCCTGTCATCTTTCTCGTTTTTTGACGAAAACGGGTTAGGGGAGTTGAAACCGAAGGTATTTGGTAAATCGCGATTGTAGTTGCCGAACCAAGGTGGTATTTGGGGTGGCGAGGGAATCTGCGGAGGTGTAAATGATTGTTGCGCGTTGCCAGGTTGGCAAAATTGCGAAAGGTAGTGGTAATAATCGTAATTATTATTACTACGACCACGACCATTCCATCCGTTTTTATTTCCGCGTCCGCGATAGTTTCGATTTTTGTCTCTGCGTCCATCGTTACGGTCCTTGCCTCTTTTCGAGTCTTTGCTGCGGTCTCGAGGTTTGCGCGCTGGCGATCTACGTCCTTCCCCCACTTGTCGCGACGACACGGAACGTGAGGAGCGAGAAGACCTAGAGAAAGATCGGCGGCGTGACCTGTAGGCCGGTGGTGAGGAGACAGTTGGTTTCCTAACACTCTGATTATTTTCAGATTTCCGTTTTTCGTTTGTCGGTAATTTTGCTTCTAATAGCTTAATTTGTTGTTTATAAATTTCTACTTTGTTTAAACTGATTTGTGGTTCGCTTTTATTTAGTTTTTTGTTATTTTTCGTTTTCTTTGAAACGTTTTCTGCTTTGGTTTATTTTTCTGATTTACTTTGTTGAACGGAATCAGGTGTGGGCGAGGGAGTTTCAGTTGCGCTTAATTGATTTTTACCGCGTGTATTACGGGATTTTCTTGAATCTTGTTCGCGAATTTTCGATGTAAATTGCATTGTTGCAATTTTTTCTTCGTATTTGCGAATTTTACGAATTAAACCGTTGTAATTTGTGAAACTTTCGCGATCAAATTGCAAAATTAGTTCGGAGTGAAGGTCCGACTAAATTTTGTCGAGTTGATTTTGTTCCGCAACTTTTTGTTGTAATTTATTGTACAATGAGCGTATTCTTATAACGAATTCGATTCCTGATTCGTCTTCGAGTTGGACGGCGCGTTGAATTTTGTTCGTAATTCGTTGATCATCGTTCGATTCACCAAATATCGATCGGAATTTGGTTGAAAATTCGTTCCACGTGTTCCAAGAATTGCGAAATGTTGCGAACCAAGTGTACGCAGTTTCGTCAAGTACTTGAGACATTGTCGCGAGCACGTCATCGGGGTTAATATTTGAAACGCGTAGTTTACGTTCAAATTCATCGATGAATTCGTCGGCGTCGAGAGGTCCTGGGAATTTTAGATCCCACGATTTTATAGTTTTATGCAAGTTGTGATTTTGCCTATAAAAAGTTGTCGGGGGTCTCGTGATAGGCTCATTATTGTTTAAATTGTGTAAATCAAAATGGTTTCTTTCGGAATGTTGTGAATCAAAAATTTCTGGCTGTTCGGTAAATTGCAGTGTTCGGTTTCGGTGTGTAGTGCGCACAGAAGGTGTTGTAGACAGTGGTGGGGGAGAGCTGTTGCTAAACCCGTACTGAGTGTCGTGTGTGTCCCTGTGTGCGTAGTAGTCACTGTCGTAATGGTACTCGTTGCTGGTAGGGATGTAAGCTGAGGTACCTGTTGTGTGTTGATGCTATAACCGGGGGCAATTGGTTTCCCATCTAGAATCATGCCAAGGGGATAGCGTATGCCTAACCTGCAGATCCGAAATTTTTTGCGAGAGAGATTCGATCATTTTATTTACTTTGTTTCTATTTTCATTAATTAATTTATTCGTTTCAGTGTGGTTGGATTGAATTAATTGAAATGTTTCATTTTTAAGGTTGTTTAATTCTTTTCTATTGTGTTTTAAATCTTCCAATCGAGATTCCTGAATTACGCGGTGAGTTTCATTGTAAACATGATCTAATTGTTCACGAGATTCGTCCAAATTGCCGTCAAACATCTGCTGCATGTGACGTTTAAAATCATTGTTTTGCGTTACTTGAGTCGCGTGAATGGTATCAAAACGGTCGAGAATTTGTGCGATTGCTGCGTTAGAAGAAGGCGTTTTGTTTTTCGGTTTCCGACCGCGGCGGGCTGGAATTGAAATTTTTGGGGTGGTTCCTGTACCAAGCGTTGCGAAAGGTGATATATTCAGGTTACCAGTGGAGGTTCCTGAATTATTTTGCATTACGTTCGTAGCGTTTTCCATTGCTGCGGGGTTTGCGTGTAAGGAATATAATTCCAAGAGGCTGGGGTGTAGAATCGGTGAAACAACGTTTGTCGCTATGTCTAATAAGGCAGTATCTTTTTCTACTGTGAGCACGCTTTGTTCATTTTGCGCTAAAGAATTCGAGTGCGGACGGTTTGTTTGTGAATTTTTATTTTGTTTAGATTGAGGGGTTTTTTTAACATGTTGTCGGTTTTTGAGCGCGATCTAGTTGTAATTCCTCCTTGTGGTAGTGTCTTTTTATTTTTATTTTTAGACATAAAAAATTTTGAGAAAAAAAAATTTGCGTTTATTTAAACAAAAAAGAAGATTTTGTTTAAAGGAAAATTTTGTTTTTCTAATTTTTCAATGGTTAAAGGGAATTAATAATTTATTCTATTTATTAGAAAAAAAATAAATTTCCGTGGAAAAGTAAAAGGAAAAATTTTCAGAAAAATTATTTAAATTTGAATAATATTTCTAATCTTGAATAATTTTATTTGAACGAAAAATTATTTTCGTATTTCCGATATTTTAGTTTAGAGAAATTTTAATTTTATGGGGAATGACCAAACATGTGAGGAACAATGGTGAGCTGTGGATGTAAACATTTTGATCGCGTTATCAAGAAACGAATCGAGTGTTCACTGAAAATAATTTTGTCAAGAAATATTTCACATTTGAGAAAGAATAAAATTTCCTATGGTAGTTTTTATTGCAATTTATACAAAAATAAATTCAATTTTCTAATTTATTAAGCAAGAATTAATCAAGAAAATTGCGTGTGCGAAAGCAGAAAATTACAATTTTACATAAAAAATAATAAGCAATTTTATTACATAATTTAAAAAAGCAGAAGCATTTTTTTACAAATGTAGCGAAGCGTAGTTATTATTAAAAAAAGCAATTTATTTATTTATAAGCATTGTTTTAGAAGCATTACCTAAAAAATTGAGATTGTGCGAGCTATTTCAATTATAATGGAGAATTTCTATGGATTATGTGTGCTTTTTTGTTGTTGCGATTTCGAAAAATTAATATTTCGAAATTTCAATATTCGCGTATTTTGTTAAAAACGAAAATTTTAGCAGAATTTTTGAAGCGTCATTTTTTGTGAGAAGCACGAAAATGGTAAAATAGATAAATACTTTATTAAATTAAATTAACATGCATTGAGCGCCATTTTTGTGACAAACACCAAAATGGTGCGACAATTAATTTCCTCAATTTAACACACGTTGGGCGCCAGTTTTGTGACAAAGTTCACAAAAATGGCTTATAAAGTTTTAACACGTTGGGCGCCAGTTTTGTGACTACCCTTATCGCGAGATTAATTTTAAATTGTTAAATCTGAATTGGATTGTACTTTAAAAGTATGTGTATGTGTATGGGTTAGACTCGCGACGAAAAGCACAATTTACGCTAACACAATCCTAGATAGAAATCCTCCGTGTGCGACTACACTGGTTGCAGAGAGCAAGAGAAAGAACGTTGTAAAAGTACAGCAGACGCGATGGCCAAGAAAAGGATGGACTTACCGGTGGAAGCGCTGGCTCTCTGCGACGATAAATCCCAAGATAAATTGAAAGGTACAATTTGTTTGAAAATTAGGCACCTGATTGCGTTAACTATGCGTTTATTTGGACTCAAGAAGTATAAGATAAAATAACAGTAATCTGACGCTAATCGCGTACAACTTTCGTGTCGAATTCATGCGATTCGTGACAATCTCTCGTCGTAGCCCGCGACAATCTGCCGGTTGGCGTCGACTTTCAGCACGCGGTTTTGTCGTCTGCTCCTTCAGCAGCGAGAATTGACGTATCGAATTGCTATATCGCCTAATCGATTCTCGAAATTTAAATAACGCGGAAAGTAACTTTGAATATAAAATAATTCGGTTTGTTACATTGTTTCAAAATTCAAATTTATTGCAAAACAATAAGTAAGCATTACACAAGTAGCTGCGCAAACATGAGACCTTTCCAACCATGTATTATGGGCAACACTTATTTGATGTTCGTATTTACCAGCCTTTTTACAAATGAACATGCCACATATCGATTTATTGGAATTGACTTTTATTTGTTTTTTGTGCTTGGGACAATATTTTTCCCGTGGCAAAAGTCCGATGTTGCAAAGCCATTCTAAGGTACTTTCACGACTTTGCAAAATCTTGCAAAACTTAAAAAAATTATAACTTTGATCAATTTTTCAAGTGGTGTCAATGAAGCAAGTTCGAATGAAGAAAGGAAGTGGTCTTCTTATATGATGTCGTATAGGTGTGGAGATTCGAATACAGTGTCATAAAGAACAAACAATTTGTCACAAAATACAATTATATGATACTATCTATTAATGAACGTTTTTCTAACGGAACAAGGCGGCGTAATAGTAACTGTTGACAGTTTAGCATCTGATTGTATACACCGAGTCTAAAGGTAGAACTTTTATGCTAAAATCGTACAAATTCATACTCATACAGCAGTAATCTTCCGTTTACTGCGCATGTTACGGTTCACGTTTAGAAAGAAGTCCTCTTGCTTTTCTATGTAGAAAGGGAGTCAAATTGACATTCTATTTGGCACTAGAAGGTACTTATAACCCAGAACCAATGCCCCTTACAACAACAACAAAATTTTGTACAGGTGTCCCTGGAAGAGACCACTCGGAGGCGGGCGAAGCCCGCCGCACCTTGTTGCGCTTCACGTTTTAATTGTAGAAAACAGTCACTTTAAGAGGCACCAAAAATTTTTTTGTAAGGGCATTGGTTCTGGGTCCTAAGCACATTCTAGTACTAGGGTAGCTCCATGCCTAAAAAATCAAAGTTGTACACTAGTTTTTCGATTTTGTTGAAACTTCGAAATTTTGAAGTGGAATATATACCTGTAAAGAGCCTCATTTCGATTTTAAAAATTTTTTAAAAAATTTGGATTTACGAGGTTTTTAAATTTTTTTTTGAAATTTTGAAAATGGTATATCTCTATGGAAAATGAATGAAATTTAATGAAATTTTTAGGGAATGCTTATTGTTTACAGACAATTTAAGAAAATATTTTAGAAAAAAAAATTTTTTTTTTATACAAATTATTTAAAAAATAAGTTTTAAATAAACAATTTTTTGAAAAGTACCATTTTTTTAAATAATAATGATTCGATTCCCTCTTATTTCACGAGTATTTTCCAAAAAAAATTGATGGAGGGTCTGAAACTTTAGGAGATATTGAATTTTTTGTCCTTGAGCGCAACCGTAAAAAGCGCATTTTCCGACTATACTCTACATACAAACTAACGTTCAAAGTCACCTCTAAGTCGTAAATTTTAACCGAATTCGATTTTTCTTTTTGGAGAATGTCAGGCTATAAATTCGTAAGAATACTGTGCGATTTTTAGATTTATATTTGTTTAAACATATTATTATTATTATTATTATTATTGTTAGTTACTTATTACTTATTATTATTATTGTTATTACTTTTTACATATTGTAACTAGAGAGGTGTATTTTTTTCTAATTTTGCAATTTACCGGACCTAACATAAATACCGATGCAAATTTAAAACATAATTATTATTGTTTAAGCAAGATTTAAACACTTATTATCGTTAATTACTCACTATTTACAGAATAGCATATTTAAAATATGCAGTTTTTTCTAATCATGCAAATTTAACAAACTTTTTTGATATACCGATTTACATTAAAAATGAGTTATAGTTTAAATAAAAATAAGAATAATAATTTATTTAATTATTAATTAACTTTTAATTGTTCTTTTAATTTTAATCTGGGTAGCTCCATGCCAAAAATTTAAAGTTGTTTCCTAGTTCTTCCATTGAGAAATTGTCACAGAACACATGCAAATGAAAATTGTGAAAACGACTTTATAAATATTTGTTTATCATGGTTATAAATATTAAATAAAAAACAAATTACCTATATTGAAAGCTCTTGAAATTAAAATATTTTTGAGACATTAAAAACAAGAACACTTTATTGAGTTTACAAAATTAAGTGAAATAAACTTTTACAAAGAAAAGCAACACAATTAATATTAGATAAAATTGTTGTTAACAATTACTTAAACAATTTTTCAGCTTTGTTTTTTTTAAATTTTTTTAGTAATTACAAAAATTTAATTTTTTTGAAAGAAAAATAATATAATTAGGGAAAACATTAGCAACCCTAATTTAAAGTTAATTAATTTTTAAAAAAGTTATTATTCTTATTTTTGTTTAAAATATAATTTTACTTTTAATGTAAATCTGCATATGAAAAAAGTTTGATAAATTTGCATGTTTAGAAAAAACTGAAACTTTTAAGTATACTATTCTGTAAATAGTTAGTAATTAACAATAATAATTTGTTTATATCTTGCTAAAACAATAATAATTATGATTTACAGAAAGTGAATTTATCATTCGGTTTACAAATATTAAATGAGAAGAAGCTATCAATTTTTCCGAATCAAATAACTAAGTATAAGCCCATGAGCTTATAGAGATTTATTTAAGACTTAGTTATTTGATTCGGAAAAATTGATAGCTTCTTCTCATTTAATAATAATTATGTTTTAAATTTGCATTGGTAATTATGTTGGGTCCAGTAAATTGCAAAATTAGAAAAAAATACACCTCTCTGTGTACAATATGTAAAAAGTTAGTAATTAACAATAATAATAATAACTTGTTTAAACAAATATAAATCTAAAAATCGCACAGTATTCTTACGAATTTATAGCCTGACATTCTCCAAAAAGAAAAATCGAATTCGGTTAAAATTTACGACTTAGAGGTGACTTTGAACGTTAGTTTGTATGTAGAGTATAGTCGGAAAATGCACTTTTTACGGTTGCGCGCAAGGACAAAAAATTCAATATCTCCTAAAGTTTCAAACCCTCCATCAATTTTTTTTTTTGGAAAATACTCGTGAAATAAGAGGGAATCGAATCATTATTATTTTAAAAAAATGGTACTTTTCAAAAAATTGTTTATTTAAAACTTATTTTTTAAATAATTTGTATAAAAAAAAAATTTTTTTTTCTTAAATATTTTCTTAAATTGTCTGTAAACAATAAGCATTCCCTAAAAATTTCATTAAATTTCATTCATTTTCCATAGAGATATACTATTTTCAAAATTTCAAAAAAAATTTTAAAAACCTCGTAAATCCAAAATTTTTAAAAAATTTTCAAAATCGAAATGAGGCTCTTTACAGGCATATATTCCACTTCAAAATTTCGAAGTTTCAACAAAATCGAAAAACTAGTGTACAACTTTGATTTTTTAGGCATGGAGCTACCCACTAACTAGAGAATAAATTTGACTCCTATTTTACATAAGAAAGCAAGAGATCAGAAGCGGAAAACAACATTTTTATGTTTCTTATGGTTTTTTGCAATTTTCTCGTAAACTAACACTTTTAGAAAGAAATAGTGAATACCAATAATGTGTTTTTCTTAAATCTATATATTTTGTATAAAACATTTTTGAAATGTTGCGTTGTTCACGAGTTAAATGCAGAAAACCAGATTTTTATGGTGTTTTTTATGGTTTTTACTATAAAAACCAAATTTGCGCCAATTTTCAACATGATATTCGTAATCAGCGCACCAAAATACGTAGGTATGGTATAATTTCAAATAATTTTGGGCAGGGAAACTATTCAGAACTATATCCAAATATTATTTAAATTCACAGTTGTAATTCATGATACCTATACTTTTTATTTATTAAACCAATATTTATTGTTTATAGAACTCATAATTTATCATTAATTAATCATACTGAAGACGGAAATAAGGAGAAATTTAATATATACAAAGTAAAACTGTTGGGATTACCTTAAATTCTTTCAAAAAATCAATTAATCGGGTTTACCCCGAAAGGTGAGCGAATTTACCCTGGAAAATTGTGATATTTAAATCGGGTATATGTGTATTAAAAATTTTTAACAAGTAAAACTAAGAAAAATTAATCAAAAATTCTTTTTTATTTTGTTAGTAGAAATCATAAGCTTTCAAATTATATAAATTAACATGGATTTAGAGAATAATTTCCTAGGTTTTTACCATTCTGAAAAAAAGTGAGCGGGTTTACGCCAGTTTCCCCTATATTCTTTCAAAAACTTAAAAAATTTATTAGCCTAAATAATTACATTAGGTATAAACAAATTATTAACTTTATAAACAAATAAATAGCTTTCTTTATTAAACAAATTTTTTCTTTTTTAATATTAACTACACTGGTACACAAAAAAATTGATGCTCTGAGCTTTTTATCAGACTATGACTACTTTATGTTTTTGGTGTCGCAGAAACCGAATCTGAGGTTCATTTAACCCCATCACGTCAGAGTTTTGAGATAACCTCAAAAAACTCAAAATTTGATACAAAAAATTTTTAATGATCAAAAATTTTTATTTTTAAGTCTATCATGAATGCTAATGAGCAATTCCATAGTAAGTGATCCTAGAAATTTCCTTCTAGAATGGGATTTGGATGAAATTGTGCTTTATTGTTCTCTTGGATACCACTAACAAAATAGTGAAACTTTTTTGGAAAAATATTTAAAAACATAGGAGATATACAACATTAAAATTTTGTAGCTTTTTTTCTTTGAAACCCCATAACTTTTTTCGGCAAAGAATTTTTAGGTCAATTATTTTTTAAATTGTCAATAAAAAGACACACTTTCATCTAAAAAAATTTTCAGAAGAAAATTTAATCAATTCTTTATTAATATTAAAGAAATATAAAATTTATTTTCTATTTTTGAACAAACTCCACTTTTATTTTGGTTCATTTTTTTGTGGTGCTAGTACATACTTACCTCTAAGTGATGCATGAGTTTTAAAATGGGATCTGCATAACTTTCCGAGAAATAAATAAAAATGTTCAATTTTGTAGATCAAAATTTTAGCTTTAGGGGTTATGTTATGTGTTTAGAGTAGTTTTAGCTTTATTAAAAATGTATTATTGATTATTTAACATCCAAATCATATTTTTATTTCAATTCATGCAGGGCGAATAGATTGGAAATTCGAAATCAAGTTTAATTTGATTTTTTTTGGTTTTTAGGACAAATAAAGAGATACGTATTTTTTGGTTTGGCAAAAAAAAAATTTTCGCAGAGTTATGAGTATTTAAAAATTTTAAGGCACATAGTGATTTTAGATAAAAACAGCTGAAAAATTATTTTTAAATCTTTCTAGTTTTTACCAAAATTAATATTTTTTAATTCTGTTACTTAATTTTAGTAGTGTTTTTAATACTCTTTCTTTACAAACTTGAAAATTTGAAAAACTTTGAAAATTAACAAAATAGCGGCCATTTTTTAAAAAATCAAAAAAGTCGATTTTCTCAAAAACATCATTTTTTAATTTTCTGCAAATTTTTTTGTGGATTCTAGAAGGAAAAAGGAACTTTTTCCAAAAGTTCGCTAAAACTTTCTGGAAGTCGCTATAATTTTTTTCAAAAAATAAAAAATCTTATTATTTTGAGTAATGTGTCGACATTATATATTTTTTATGTATACAAGGGTGTTCATCTTTTTTAATAGTGCTTTTGACTCTTTTTCTTTTAAAAATTGCGAATTTAAAAAATTTACAAAATGGCGGCCATTTTTTAAAAAAATATTAAATCTCAATTTTCTCCAAAACATTATTTTTATTTTTCTGGAATTTTTTTTCTTTACATCACTTTATAATACGTAAAATGTGGAACTATTATTTAAAAAAATTTAGGGCCCGTATTTTATTTACGAAATAAAGCTATATTTTTGTTAAGACCTAAATTATTCGCCACATTGGATCCGCCATTTTGCAAATTAATTTTAATTTTCGAAATTATTTATTAAATGCTTTATAAACCAATTCAACGCATATAACATATATAGGAAATGGTTAGGGGGTAGGCGCGCGCAGGGAGTGGGACCCCATAGTATATATGTAAAAAAGATTTCGCCGCCGCTGTTTCAAGATTAATTGACCTACAGGTCAAGAGATGGCCTGCAGTTTCTTCCCTTAAAGTCTAGGTTAATTATGAGTTCAGTATTGACCTAAATGTCTAAAGTTGACAAACAATTTATGCTACCCTCAAAATTTAGGTCAATTTTGAGGGCAGATTAGACCTAGACGTCAACATTTGACATACAATTTCCGCTACCCTCAAAATTTAAGTCAATTTTGACCTAAACGTTTAAATTTGACAAACAATTTCTGCTACCCTCAAAATTTAGGTCAATTTTGAAGGCAGTTTTGACCTAAACTTAAAAAATTGACAAACATTTTCTGCTACCCTTAAAATTTAGGTCAATTTTCAGGGCAGATTGGACCTAGACGTCAAAATTTGATATATAATTTCCGCTAACCTGAAAACTTAAGTTAATTTTATGGGCAGTTTTCATGTAAGGGTTAATTTACTCTAACTTTCTCTAACTTATTAATATGCATTCATATTAAGAGAAGATAAAAATTTAAATAAATATAAGAAATAGGAAGGGGGTTAGCATGCGAAGCGCGCAGGGATTGCTAAAATTGAGAGCATATATTAAAATTGCTTATTCATATATATATATATATATATATATATATATATATATATATATATATATATATATGGGACGTTCCACGTCAAACGGAACAGAGCTGTAGCCAAAAATTGGCGCAATGAAAAAAATCGTGCAAGTGCTTAAAAAAATCGTACACTCGTCTACTTTTGAAAGCAGTTGGGCGATCTTGAAAATCCAATATGGCAGCTTAATTACAAGCGATCAAAGTTTACAAAATCACGACCCTATAAATAATATCATTAATAAAAATGACAAAAACCAAGGAAAAAAATTTATCAAAATTTTTTTTAACGTTTTCGGGGTCGCTTAATACAAGTCTGACGTCACATTTTAATTGCAGTTTGAAAATTCAAAATGGCAGAACCAAAATGGTGGACAATTTTTAAGACACTTTGAAATCGCTCCAAAATTATTACTCAGGGGTTTTCGGGGTCGCTGATTACGAATATGACATCAGATTTCAAAAATTCAAAATGGTGGATTCAATATGGCGGACACTTTTTCGAAAAATTCATCAGATTTGCTTGAAACTTCTGACTCAAGGGTTTTTCGGGTCGCTGATTACGAATATGACATCAGATTTCAAAAATTCAAAATGGCGGATCCAATATGGCGGACACTTTTTCGAAAAATTCATCAGATTTGCTTGAAACTTATGACTCGAGGGTTCTCTGGGCCGCTGATTACGAATAGGACATCAAATTTCGAAAATGATCCTAGCAATGTGCATTAATTGATATTCACTTTATTTTTTTTTCTTCAGCTTTCATCACACCAGTATACGACTAATTGTAATATGCGATAGTTTTTTGTTTTGGTTCTTTAAAAAAATTGTTTTCGTTATTGCCGATAGTGTTTTTTTTCTCTGATCCCGGTAGAGTGCGTTGCTGCATATTCACTTTAGTGCTTTTTCTTCAGCTGATATTCACGACAGTCCTTTTTTCAGATTTTTAACATCAGTTTACTACTAATTGTAATATGCGATAGTTTTTTGTTTTGGTTTTGTCAAAGAATTGTTTTCGTTATTGCCGATATTGCTTTTTTTTTCTGATCCTGGCAAGTACTTTAATTGATATTCACGACAGTTCTTTTTTTCAGATTTTTCACATCAGTTTACTACTAATTGTAATATGCGATAGTTTTTTGTTTTGGTTCTGTCAAAGAATTGTTTTCGTTATTGCCGATAGTGTTTTTTTTCTGATCCTGGCAGAGTACTTTAATTGATATTCACGACAGTTCTTTTTTCAGATTTTTTACATCAGTTTACTACTAATTGTACTATGCGATAGTTTTTTGTTCTTGCTCTGTCAAAAAATTATTTTTGCAATTGGCGATAGTGTTTTTCAATTGTCTTATTCTTTTAAAGTGCATTGCTTGATACTCTAGATAGTTTTTTTTTGTTCAACCTTTGTCACAGCAGCATACTACTAATTGTTATAGGAAATAGTGTTCTTGTTCTGGTTCGATCATAGATTTGTGTTCTTTATATAAAACAGTATTTTTTTGTTTTGTTTCAACTACAATAAGGTTTTTATATACAAAATTGTTTTCTTGTCGGTTTTTTTAATATAGTGTTTATTATTCTTCTAGTATTAGTCAGTCTTTTAGGTTTTTTTTAGAGATTTGATATTATTTAGGTCTCAGTTTTAAATAAATGTATAATGTCGTCAACAAATCCTACTCTCTCAAATCATCGCACAGATCGGTGCGCAAATCCTTTTCAAATTGACGGGCACAGAGGAAAAGATTTAAGATGTATGTCAAAGATTATGATTGAAAAATTTGGCAGTGAGTACGCGAATTTAAAAATTTGTAAGCAATGTCGTACCTCATTTTATGAAAATATTAAGTCTGTTCCTGAAAAAAGCACAAACTCTGTAGATTTACACAATTTTAAAGAAGATCCTGCAGAAGTAGACCTTGAAATAGATTCTCCGCCAAAAAAAAGAATTCACTTGTCTAGGGAACAGGAATTAGAGGTACTATTAAATGGACTAAAGGAAAAGTTTATAACCTTACCAACTAATGATCCACTTCGTGTCAGTATTCTCACCATTTGTCCTGAATGTTGGCCTCTTCGTAAAGTAGCAGAAGAATTTGGAACATCCATCAGAATGGCTAAAAAGGCAAGAGATTTGAAGAAAACCAAAGGTGTATTATCAATGCCAATTCTGAAAGTAGGAAAGAAGTTACCTACTACTACGGTTGATAAGGTCATACAATTTTATGAGAGTGATGTGTATAGTAGAGTTATGCCAAATAAAAAAGATACGGTCACTGTTAAAGTAAATGGGGAAAAACGAAAAGTTCAGAAACGTTTATTGCTGGGTGATGTAAGTAATTTACATGAAGAATTCAAAAAACTTAATCCGGAATATCCAATCAGTTTAAGTAAGTTTGCAGAATTAAGGCCAAAATGTTGCGTTCTAGCGGGAGCCAAAGGGACACATAGTGTATGCGTTTGCACTATTCATGAAAATTTCAACGCTATGATGGATGCTTCCAATCTGGAAAGGCTGACGGAGGGGTCACAAAATCCAATTCGAAATTACAAGGATTGCATTAAGTTTGTGATTTGTGAAAATCCACGTCCTGAGTGTCATCTAAATCAGTGCTCATCTTGTCCCAATTTTGAAAATTTCTCGACTTATCTCACTGCTATTTTTGAGCAAAAAGGCGTTGAGGAAATAATTTATAGTTCGTGGCAAACAACTGATCGTTGCACAAGTTTTGACTCATTTACCAATATATGGTGGTATTCAAAAATATCTATTGTTAAGAACACCTCTTAACCACAAAAAAATAATAGCTTAAATAAGAATGATAAACAAATGTCAAAGTAGGGTTATAATTAATAAAAAAATAGTAAAATTTGATAATAATCCAAGATGTGAAAAGTGTGGAATGTTAATCAGTGAGAATGCATTTAATTTGTCAGTTGAATGTTCATTTTATAGAGAAGATAGGAAGGTGTTTATATTGGAAGACAATGATCTGCATAAAATTATGGAAAAGTTGATAAGCATGTTTAGCTGTACGGATATGATTGGCTCAAAAATTATCTATATGTTTTAAAAAAGAGTGTCAGATTTCAAATGATAAGAGTATTTTAATGATTATTTTAAAATAGTATAAAAAGTGTAACTTCATTGTAAAGACTTTCAGTCATAAACAATTAATAAATATATGATATAATTTCAAAATTTATAATTGATCGGATTCGCTTGACAATTGTTACTCAAGGGTTTTTGAGGTTGCTATATTATATGAATATAAAAATTAAAAAATTAAAAATAAATAGATCCCATCGTTTGCCCACAATCAGACAACGCCTAAAAGTTGTTAATTTAGTTCTAGTTTCTTACAAAAAATGTTGAAAAAATCGATTAATACATAGGGGAGAGTGGGGCAAACTGGACCGGTGGGTAAACCGGACCCCCCTCAATATTTCCGAAATGGCGAAATTGGCAAAAGTGCTTTTTAGAAATTTGAAACAACCATGTTTAGCATACCTTATTTTTTCAGTTTGACATTTTTTACTTTTGTTTGTGCAACGCTGGGAGCAAAAGTTTTTTTAAAGATTTTTTCTACACTTTTTCAATTTTTTTCTTAAGGGGATCCCACATACCGACAATGCAGATCTAAAATGGCTAAAAATCTGCAACGACCGTTTCTTGGAAAATATAAGATATTATGACCTATAAATTTGACAAACTCACTTTTTAACATAAATACACAGGATGAGTATTTTATTTGTTGTAATTATTGAAAAAAAATTTTTCATAAAAAATTAAATATGAACAGTTTTTTGTAACAGGTCTTTTGACAACAGCTCAAACTGCAACGACCATTTCTCGAAAACAACGAAACAAAATAATTTTTCCATTTGGGAAATTTAATTTAGTAGGAAAATACACAGGATGAGACCCATTTGCCATTCAGAAAGAAATAAAAACTTTATATTTCCCAAAGTGTATAAGTGACAGCTGTTCGGTAGCACATGATATTTAATTTACTAACATTAGTTTTTCTTTAATAATTTGAACAAAATATATTTCTCATATTGTGTATATTTTATCACTAATAAATTTCCACTCGAAAAGAAGACATTATGTCTCATTGTTGTTAATTTAAAGGTAAAAAAATGAAAATTTGTCAGTTTTGGTACCTTTGGCGCCATCTCTTGGTTCTATGTATCACTAAACATCTGTCTGATGTGTTCTTCTTGTTGCAAATTACTATACAAAATAGTTTACATAAATTAAAGTTTTATATTCTTGTTTTCATATAGAATTAATCTTATTATGTGTATTTGTTATTGAAATTAAGTTTGTCAAATGGGAAAGTTATTTTGATTTTGTTGTTTACAAGAAAAAATCGTTGCAGTTTAGGCTGTTGGAAACTGCTCATATTAAACTTTTTATGAATATTTTTTTTCAATAATTACAATAAATAGAATACTCATCTTGTGTATTTATGTTAAAAAGTGAGTTTGTCAAATTTATAGGTCATAATATCTTATATTTTCCAAGAAACGGTCGTTGCAGATTTTTAACCATTTTAGATCTGCATTGTCGGTATGTGGGATCCCCTTAAGGGAATTCTGAGGAAATCGTGTAATATTTCTAAAAATGAGGTCTTGGGTTTTGAAGGTACACTCCTCAGGAATATTTACCACCAAAACTTTTAAAGAATTTGCAAAGCGTTTCTTTTTGACAAACATTTATTCTCAAAATAGGCCTGTGGGGCAAACCGGCTATAGGATATTTCCATTAAATTAAAGTTTCATCAGAATTATTTTTAAATAAAATGTTTCTTTGATTAAAATATTTACTTACAATGAAAAATAATTGTCTTCCAATGAGAATTGGACCCTTTAATATTGTTTCTCTGATAATGACAAACATTTTTATTTTAAAAAATCTTTATTCAATTAAAATTCAATCCCGAATTATTATTTTCATTACTACAACCATTGTGTGCATGATTCTTTATTTTTTTATTATTGTAAATTATGTAAATGCAATATTATAAATAAAAAGTCAAACGATTTGGTTTGCCCCATGGGGGGGTCCAGTTTACCCCAGGAGGTGGGGCAAACCGGACCGTTTGCAAAATTTTTTAAAGATAACACAACAACTAAACAATAAAATAATAATAATAATTAAATGATCTTTCAAACAAGCCCTCAAAAAATGAAATCGGTTGATTCGCTTAGTCACAAGAGTCGAAAAACCGTTAGGGAGTCCGGTTTGCCCCACTCTCCCCTACATTCTTAAAAATAAAATTCTATTTTAAAAATTAAAAATTTTTTTGTCAATTTAAAAAATAAATTTTTTTTATATTTTTATCAAAAACTACGTGTAAAAACAAAAATTTATATATATATATATATAAAACGTCAAATTTGGCCAATTTTTGACCGAGTTATAACCATTTCAAAAAAACATTTTCGTAAAAAACGTGATTTTTCAAAAACTTGTATCTCTTAAATGGTTCGATGAAAAAATTTGAAAAAATCATGGTACCTTATTTCAATGATCACTAAAAGAAAAAAAATATTTGAAAAAAATCGGAGATGCAAAAGTCAAATACTGTCCGATGTCGCGTGGAACGCCCCATATATATATATATATATATATATATATATATTGGGACGTTCCACGTCAAACGGAACAGAGCTGTAGCCAAAAATTGGCGCAATGAAAAAAATCGTGCAAGTGCTTAAAAAATCGTACACTCGTCTACTTTTGAAAGCAGTTGGGCGATCTTGAAAATCCAATATGGCAGCTTAATTACAAGCGATCAAAGTTTACAAAATCACGACCCTATAAATAATATCATTAATAAAAATGACAAAAACCAAGGAAAAAAATTTATCAAAATTTTTTTTAACGTTTTCGGGGTCGCTTAATACAAGTCTGACGTCACATTTTAATTGCAGTTTGAAAATTCAAAATGGCAGAACCAAAATGGTGGACCATTTTTAAGACACTTTGAAATCGCTCCAAAATTATTACTCAAGGGTTTTTCGGGTCGCTGATTACGAATATGACATCAGATTTCAAAAAATTCAAAATGGCGGATCCAATATGGCGGACACTTTTTCAAAAAATTCATCAGATTTGCTTGAAACTTATGACTCGAGGGTTCTCTGGGCCGCTGATTACGAATAGGACATCAAATTTCGAAAATGATCCTAGCAATGTGCATTAATTGATATTCACTTTATTTTTTTTCTTCAGCTTTCATCACACCAGTATACGACTAATTGTAATATGCGATAGTTTTTTGTTTTGGTTCTTTAAAAAAATTGTTTTCGTTATTGCCGATAGTGTTTTTTTTCTCTGATCCCGGTAGAGTGCGTTGCTGCATATTCACTTTAGTGCTTTTTCTTCAGCTGATATTCACGACAGTTCTTTTTTCAGATTTTTAACATCAGTTTACTACTAATTGTAATATGCGATAGTTTTTTGTTTTGGTTTTGTCAAAGAATTGTTTTCGTTATTGCCGATATTGCTTTTTTTTCTGATCCTGGCAAGTACTTTAATTGATATTCACGACAGTTCTTTTTTTCAGATTTTTCACATCAGTTTACTACTAATTGTAATATGCGATAGTTTTTTGTTTTGGTTCTGTCAAAGAATTGTTTTCGTTATTGCCGATAGTGTTTTTTTTCTGATCCTGGCAGAGTACTTTAATTGATATTCACGACAGTTCTTTTTTTCAGGTTTTTTACATCAGTTTACTACTAATTGTACTATGCGATAGTTTTTTGTTCTTGCTCTGTCAAAAAATTATTTTTGCAATTGGCGATAGTGTTTTTCAATTGTCTTATTCTTTTAAAGTGCATTGCTTGATACTCTAGATAGTATTTTTTTGTTCAACCTTTGTCACAGCAGCATACTATTAATTGTTATAGGAAATAGTGTTCTTGTTCTGGTTCGATCATAGATTTGTGTTCTTTATATAAAACAGTATTTTTTTGTTTTGTTTCAACTACAATAAGGTTTTTATATACAAAATTGTTTTCTTGTCGGTTTTTTTAATATAGTGTTTATTATTCTTCTAGTATTAGTCAGTCTTTTAGGTTTTTTTTAGAGATTTGTTATTATTTAGGTCTCAGTTTTAAATAAATGTATAATGTCGTCAACAAATCCTACTCTCTCAAATCATCGCACAGATCGGTGCGCAAATCCTTTTTAAATTGACGGGCACAGAGGAAAAGATTTAAGATGTATGTCAAAGATTATGATTGAAAAATTTGGCAGTGAGTACGCGAATTTAAAAATTTGTAAGCAATGTCGTACCTCATTTTATGAAAATATTAAGTCTGTTCCTGAAAAAAGCACAAACTCTGTAGATTTACACAATTTTAAAGAAGATCCTGCAGAAGTAGACCTTGAAATAGATTCTCCGCCAAAAAAAAGAATTCACTTGTCTAGGGAACAGGAATTAGAGGTACTATTAAATGGACTAAAGGAAAAGTTTATAACCTTACCAACTAATGATCCACTTCTAGTCAGTATTCTCACCATTTGTCCTGAATGTTGGCCTCTTCGTAAAGTAGCAGAAGAATTTGGAACATCCATCAGAATGGCTAAAAAGGCAAGAGATTTGAAGAAAACCAAAGGTGTATTATCAATGCCAATTCTGAAAGTAGGAAAGAAGTTACCTACTACTACGGTTGATAAGGTCATACAATTTTATGAGAGTGATGTGTATAGTAGAGTTATGCCAAATAAAAAAGATACGGTCACTGTTAAAGTAAATGGGGAAAAACGAAAAGTTCAGAAACGTTTATTGCTGGGTGATGTAAGCAATTTACATGAAGAATTCAAAAAACTTAATCCGGAATATCCAATCAGTTTAAGTAAGTTTGCAGAATTAAGGCCAAAATGTTGCATTCTAGCGGGAGCCAAAGGGACACATAGTGTATGCGTTTGCACTATTCATGAAAATTTCAACGCTATGATGGATGCTTCCAATCTGGAAAGGCTGACGGAGGGGTCACAAAATCCAATTCGAAATTACAAGGATTGCATTAAGTTTGTGATTTGTGAAAATCCACGTCCTGTGTGTCATCTAAATCAGTGCTCATCTTGTCCCAATTTTGAAAATTTCTCGACTTATCTCACTGCTATTTTTGAGCAAAAAGGCGTTGAGGAAATAGTTCTTGGTAAACAACTGATCGTTGCACTTTGAAGAAAGAGTGTCTTGGGGTTGAAGACTTTGTTGTCGAATTATGTGATCAGTTGAAAAAATTAATACCTCATCATTTTATATCAAAAAACCAAGCCGAGTATTTATCGCACCTGAAAAATAATTTGAAAGAAAACGAAGTTTTAGTACAGATGGATTTTTCAGAAAATTACGCTTATGTGGCACAGGACGCCGCACAAGCCTTTCACTATAATAACATCCAGCAATTTTTTATTATAAATCTGGAATGGAGGTATTGCATAGTAGTTTAATTGCATTGTCCGAAAGCACAACACATGATACTGCTGCCGTTTATATTTTGCAAGAATTTTTAATACCTGAAATCAAGAAAGTAGTTCCTCAAGTAAAGAAGATTACTTATGTTACAGACGGTGTTAAGCAGCATTACAAAAACCGATTTCAAATGTGCAACCTTGTCTACCACGAGGAAGATTTTAACGTAAAAGCTGAGTGGCACATGCATGCTACTGCTCATGGTAAAGGAGCTTGCGATGGAATAGGTGCAACTTTTAAGCGAGAAGCTACACGCGCAAGTTTACAGGCTAAGCCAACAGACGCAATTTTGACATCGCAAGCTCTTTTTTCATGGGCTGTAGAAAAGTTGGAGAACATAAAAATTGTTTATTATAATTCAGCGAGACATAAAACAGCTCAAAGACACTTAGCAAAAAGGTTTTCCAATGCTACTCCGGTTCAAAGTATCCAAAATGGGCACGGATTCATAATCGAACCAGAAAAGACGCTCAAAGTATTACGATACTCAAGCGCCACAACTCCCTTGAGCATTATGCACTACTGAAAAATGCTTGATCGAAAGGACATAGGGGGTATTTCTACAAGTATCAAACCCCCACACGGAATATATCAATCGCGAAAGAATTATAACAATCAGCCCTTTTTAGGGCTACCAAAAATATATTCCTTTTCATATAGAACTAGAACAAAATATTTCATCGAAAAAGCAGCATTTTATAGATCGATATATCGAATACAAACTTTATCAAAGCCTAAAAAAAATATAAATAAAAAGCACCTAAAACATCATAACAATCAGCCCTTTTTAGGGCTACCAAATATATATATTCATTTATCATGTAGAACTAGAACTAGGTATCAACTAGAACTAATACGTCATCGAGAAAAAAGCATTTTACAGATCGATATGTCGATTATAAGCTTCTTCAAAGACTAAAAAGTACATTTTATCTTAAAACAACTGGCTCTTGTAAGAGTTACCAAAAGACCATTTTGAATTCTCGAAATCGGATGTCATATTCGTAATCAGCGGCCCAGAGAACCCTCGAGTCATAAGTTTCAAGCAAATCTGATGAATTTTTCGAAAAAGTGTCCGCCATATTGGATCCGCCATTTTGAATTTTTGAAATCTGATGTCATATTCGTAATCAGCGACCCGAAAAACCCTTGAGTCAGAAGTTTCAAGCAAATCTGATGAATTTTTCGAAAAAGTGTCCGCCATATTGAATCCGCCATTTTGAATTTTTGAAATCTGATGTCATATTCGTAATCAGCGACCCCGAAAACCCCTGAGTAATAATTTTGGAGCGATTTCAAAGTGTCTTAAAAATTGTCCACCATTTTGGTTCTGCCATTTTGAATTTTCAAACTGCAATTAAAATGTGACGTCAGACTTGTATTAAGCGACCCCAAAAACGTTAAAAAAAATTTTGATAAATTTTTTTCCTTGGTTTTTGTCATTTTTATTAATGATATTATTTATAGGGTCGTGATTTTGTAAACTTTGATCGCTTGTAATTAAGCTGCCATATTGGATTTTCAAGATCGCCCAACTGCTTTCAAAAGTAGACGAGTGTACGATTTTTTTAAGCACTTGCACGATTTTTTTCATTGCGCCAATTTTTGGCTACAGCTCTGTTCCGTTTGACGTGGAACGTCCCATATATATATATATATATATATATATATATATATATATATATATATATATATATATATATATATATATATATATATATATATATATATATATATATATATATATATATATATATATATATATATATATATATATATATATATATATATATATATATATATATATAAGTACTTTCGTAAAATATTTGGCCTTTTAAAAAATCTAATATGGCGGCCACATTGAAACCTATTAATGTGCTTTAATTTTAATGCAGACGCTTAAAAGTGCTAATAAAGAGGAATTCAATAAGGAAATCACCTATGTATTGGCGGTTAAATAAGCATTAAGATACATATTTCGTATTCCATAAACAATAGTAATTTTATATCAGTTTTCAGAAAATAAATATGGCGTATCCAATGTGGTGGACAAAAAATTTTTTTAAATGCATCGGGTTTGCTTCAACGTTGTTACTCCGAAGTTTTCGGGGTCGCTGATGCCGATTCTAATGTTAATTTTCATAATCTCAAAATCGCGGTTCCAATATGTCAGACAACATTTTTTTAATTCTTCAGATTTCGTTGAAAGTTGTAGATCGGGAGTTTTTAAAGTCGCTGATACCGAATCTCTTGTTAATTTTCAGAAATTCAAAATGACAGATACATATGGCATACAAAATTTTTTTAATTCTTCACATTTCGTTGAAAATTGTTGCTTGCGGGTTTCTTAGAACGCTGATACGGAATCTGATATTAATTTTTAGAAACAGAAAAAATAGCCTTGACATCACGTCTATTTAATGTATTGAGGTTCAATTTCAGTTGTTAGATAGAAATTATAACAAGCATGATCGACATCTAGTGGACAGCAGCGTAAATTAAACAAATAACGCGCGCAATTTAAACCACGTTCGAAACAGAAACTTAACGACAAGGTTTAAATAATAATAATACATAATAATTGTTGTGGTTTAAAGTTTATTTATGATAGTCTTCAAACCAAATATAAGAAAAAAAATTAATCAATTAAATTAATTTATTAATATAAATTATAATAATAATTTATTAACAATAATTAAATTGAATTAAAAACTGAATTTTTCTATGATTTTTAATATTTAAGAGAACAAAATTATTTTTTCACTTCTTATTGTTTATGTATATTGTCCATATATGTACTCTGAGTATAATACACACCAAATCTATCGTCTTCTTAATATGGAAACAAGTTTGAAGTCGTTAAGATATACCACTATTATTGATTGCTACGGATAAATAATGTATTGCATTATTGTCACTGTAAACTTATTAATTGTTTTAACGATTGTAGAGCAAAAGTTTCGAATAAAAAGTTCCAAGACAAATATTTAAGGCCGAAAGTTCCAAAATCCAAAAGGGGTCGTTCAAAAAATAAGAAACGCGTTTCGGGGGGAGAGTTGGTCAATCAATTTATTACGGTAAGGAGAAAAAATGGCGCTAATGTGTTAATAATATTGAGTTACGTGAAGAAGAGAGGGTTCGAATTTACGAAAAATAGCGTTAAGTGTTTTTTGAACGGCCCCAAAAGTCAAATATAAAAATGAACAAAAAGACAAAAGTTCAAAAATAAAAAGAAGTTTTGCAACCTTTTCTCTTCGCAAAAAAGAACTTTTGGAACTTTTGGTCTTTAAAGAATAAAATCTTTGGGCCTTTCTTTATTGTAAGTTTTATTTTGGAATTTTTGTCCTTCAAACGTTTAAACAATATATGATTGCTAATTTTGAACAACTCCAAATCAGTATAGATAAAAGCAAATTTATATAAATTTGTGAACTTTTATTGGTATTACTTAGTATTAAATCAACAAATTGAATAATTTACTGAAGAAATAATAGTAAATAAGTAATATACATGACAAATTACAAGAAAAAATAGTTATTTGAATAACTATTGACATAACGATTTCTCGAAAATTCCTTACTTTTTACATATATGAAGTTTTCGAGGCGCGCTGTAAAAAATGAATAAATATCAATCATATCTTATTTAGATAATTGTTTAAACAATTGAGAATAAAGTAATTGATGTTTTTATAGTTTTCTTCTGCATAAAAGAAGTATCTTTATTTTTTATTATATGTAAAGCTTAACACATTATAAACTTAGAGAAAAACATTTTTTAACGCACCATATAAAATTTTCTAAAAATTTTAACTTAAACTTCAACACACGACTTAAAGTATTTTCAGATAATGAATTATAGCAGCAATGAGGTATAGGGGGTTTTGGGGGTCGCTGATAACGAATCCCATGTCAGTTTTTTAAAATTCAAAATAGCGGATCCTATATGGCGCACATTTTTTGAAAAATTTTTTGGATTCCTTTGAAACTTAACACTCGGGGGTTTTCGAGGTCGTTGATGACGAATCCAATTATAGTTTCTCAAAATTCAAAATGGCGGATCCAATATGGCGTACTGTTTTTGAAAAATTTCTTGGATTCACTTGAAACTTGTCACTCGGCGGTCTTCGAGGTCGCTGATAACAAATCCCATGTCATTATTTCAAAATTAAAAATGGCGAAGTTTCCAGTGAATCCAAGAAAATTTTCAAAAATAGTCCGCCATATTGGATCCGCCATTTTGAAAAACTATAATTGGATTCGTCATCAACGACCTCGAAAACCCCCGAGTGACAAGTTTCAAGTGAATCCAAGAAATTAAAAAAAATGTCCGCCATATAGGATCCGCCATTTTGAATTTTGATAAACTGACATGGGATTCGTTATCAGCGACCTTGAAAACCTCCCGAGTATAAATTTTAAATCGAATTGGGATACTTTTTGTATTACTGTGAAATTTTTTTTACTATATAATACATTCACTTCTCTAAACTTTCGATTCCGCTATTTTGAAATCAAAGTTTCTCTATTTTACATTTTGAAAGTACAACTA
>CM065484.1:24599860-24626754 GCA_032873175.1 Leptopilina drosophilae
GTCTGTAACATAAGTAATCTTCTTTACTTGAGGAACTACTTTCTTGATTTCAGGTATTAAAAATTCTTGCAAAATATAAACGGCAGCAGTATCATGTGTTGTGCTTTCGGACAATGCAATTAAACTACTATGCAATACCTCCATTCCAGATTTATAATAAAAAATTGCTGGATGTACAGTACACTGGCTGTTATTATAGTGAAAGGCTTGTGCGGCGTCCTGTGCCACATTAGCGTAATTTTCTGAAAAATCAATCTGTACTAAAACTTCGTTTTCTTTCAAATTATTTTTCAGGTGCGATAAATACTCGGCTTGGTTTTTTGATATAAAATGATGAGGTATTAATTTTTTCAACTGATCACATAATTCGACAACAAAGTCTTCAACCCCAAGACACTCTTTCTTCAAAGTGCAACGATCAGTTGTTTGCCACGAACTACAAATTATTTCCTCAACGCATTTTTGCTCAAAAATAGCAGTGAGATAAGTCGAGAAATTTTCAAAATTGGGACAAGATGAGCACTGATTTAGATGACACTCAGGAAGTGGATTTTCACAAATCACAAACTTAATGCAATCCTTGTAATTTCGAATTGGATTTTGTGACCCCTCCGTCAGCCTTTCCAGATTGGAAGCATCCATCATAGCGTTGAAATTTTCATGAATAGTGCAAACGCATACACTATGTGTCCCTTTGGCTCCCGCTAGAACGCAACATTTTGGCCTTAATTCTGCAAACTTACTTAAACTGATTGGATATTCCGGATTAAGTTTTTTGAATTCTTCATGTAAATTACTTACATCACCCAGCAATAAACGTTTCTGAACTTTTCGTTTTTCCCCATTTACTTTAACAGTGACCGTATCTTTTTTATTTGGCATAACTCTACTATACACATCACTCTCATAAAATTGTATGACCTTATCAACCGTAGTAGTAGGTAACTTCTTTCCTACTTTCAGAATTGGCATTGATAATACACCTTTGGTTTTCTTCAAATCTCTTGCCTTTTTAGCCATTCTGATGGATGTTCCAAATTCTTCTGCTACTTTACGAAGAGGCCAACATTCAGGACAAATGGTGAGAATACTGACACGAAGTGGATCATTAGTTGGTAAGGTTATAAACTTTTCCTTTAGTCCATTTAATAGTACCTCTAATTCCTGTTCCCTAGACAAGTGAATTCTTTTTTTTGGCGGAGAATCTATTTCAAGGTCTACTTCTGCAGGATCTTCTTTAAAATTGTGTAAATCTACAGAGTTTGTGCTTTTTTCAGGAACAGACTTAATATTTTCATAAAATGAGGTACGACATTGCTTACAAATTTTTAAATTCGCGTACTCACTGCCAAATTTTTCAATCATAATCTTTGACATACATCTTAAATCTTTTCCTCTGTGCCCGTCAATTTGAAAAGGATTTGCGCACCAATCTGTGCGATGATTTGAGAGAGTAGGATTTGTTGACGACATTATACATTTATTTAAAACTGAGACCTAAATAATATCAAATCTCTAAAAAAAACCTAAAAGACTGACTAATACTAGAAGAATAATAAACACTATATTAAAAAAACCGACAAGAAAACAATTTTGTATATAAAAACCTTATTGTAGTTGAAACAAAACAAAAAAATACTGTTTTATATAAAGAACACAAATCTATGATCGAACCAGAACAAGAACACTATTTCCTATAACAATTAGTAGTATGCTGCTGTGACAAAGGTTGAACAAAAAAATACTATCTAGAGTATCAAGCAATGCACTTTAAAAGAATAAGACAATTGAAAAACACTATCGCCAATTGCAAAAATAATTTTTTGACAGAGCAAGAACAAAAAACTATCGCATAGTACAATTAGTAGTAAACTGATGTAAAAAATCTGAAAAAAAGAACTGTCGTGAATTTCAATTAAAGTACTCTGCCAGGATCAGAAAAAAAACACTATCGGCAATAACGAAAACAATTCTTTGACAGAACCAAAACAAAAAACTATCGCATATTACAATTAGTAGTAAACTGATGTGAAAAATCTGAAAAAAAGAACTGTCGTGAATATCAATTAAAGTACTTGCCAGGATCAGAAAAAAAATCAATATCGGCAATAACGAAAACAATTCTTTGACAAAACCAAAACAAAAAACTATCGCATATTACAATTAGTAGTAAACTGATGTTAAAAATCTGAAAAAAGAACTGTCGTGAATATCAGCTGAAGAAAAAGCACTAAAGTGAATATGCAGCAACGCACTCTACCGGGATCAGAGAAAAAAAACACTATCGGCAATAACGAAAACAATTTTTTTAAAGAACCAAAACAAAAAACTATCGCATATTACAATTAGTCGTATACTGGTGTGATGAAAGCTGAAGAAAAAAAAATAAAGTGAATATCAATTAATGCACATTGCTAGGATCATTTTCGAAATTTGATGTCCTATTCGTAATCAGCGTCCCAGAGAACCCTCGAGTCATAAGTTTCAAGCAAATCTGATGAATTTTTCGAAAAAGTGTCCGCCATATTGGATCCGCCATTTTGAATTTTTGAAATCTGATGTCATATTCGTAATCAGCGACCCGAAAAACCCTTGAGTCAGAAGTTTCAAGCAAATCTGATGAATTTTTCGAAAAAAGTGTCCGCCATATTGAATCCGCCATTTTGAATTTTTGAAATCTGATGTCATATTCGTAATCAGCGACCCCGAAAACCCCTGAGTAATAATTTTGGAGCGATTTCAAAGTGTCTTAAAAATTGTCCACCATTTTGGTTCTGCCATTTTGAATTTTCAAACTGCAATTAAAATGTGACGTCAGACTTGTATTAAGCGACCCCGAAAACGTTAAAAAAAATTTTGATAAATTTTTTTCCTTGGTTTTTGTCATTTTTATTAATGATATTATTTATAGGGTCGTGATTTTGTAAACTTTGATCGCTTGTAATTAAGCTGCCATATTGGATTTTCAAGATCGCCCAACTGCTTTCAAAAGTAGACGAGTGTACGATTTTTTTAAGCACTTGCACGATTTTTTTCATTGCGCCAATTTTTGGCTACAGCTCTGTTCCGTTTGACGTGGAACGTCCCATATATATTATATATATATATATATATATATATATATATATATATATATATATATATATATATATGGGGCGTTCCACGCGACATCGGACAGTATTTGACTTTTGCATCTCCGATTTTTTTCAAATATTTTTTTTCTTTTAGTGATCATTGAAATAAGGTACCATGATTTTTTCAAATTTTTTCATCGAACCATTTAAGAGATACAAGTTTTTGAAAAATCACGTTTTTTACGAAAATGTTTTTTTGAAATGGTTATAACTCGGTCAAAAATTGGCCAAATTTGACGTTTTATATATATATATATATAAATTTTTGTTTTTACACGTAGTTTTTGATAAAAATATAAAAAAATTTATTTTTTAAATTGACAAAAAATTTTTTAATTTTTAAAATAGAATTTTATTTTTAAGAATGTAGGGGAGAGTGGGGCAAACCGGACTCCCTAACGGTTTTTCGAATCTTGTGACTAAGCGAATCAACCGATTTCATTTTTTGAGGGCTTGTTTAAAAGATCATTTAATTATTATTATTATTTTATTGTTTAGTTGTTGTGTTATCTTTAAAAAATTTTGCAAACGGTCCGGTTTGCCCCACCTCCTGGGGTAAACTGGACCCCCCCATGGGGCAAACCAAATCGTTTGACTTTTTATTTATAATATTGCATTTACATAATCTACAATAATAAAAAAATAAAGAATCATGCACACAATGGTTGTAGTAATGAAAATAATAATTCGGGATTGAATTTTAATTGAATAAAGATTTTTTAAAATAAAAATGTTTGTCATTATCAGAGAAACAATATTAAAGGGTCCAATTCTCATTGGAAGACAATTATTTTTCATTGTAAGTAAATATTTTAATCAAAGAAACATTTTATTTAAAAATAATTTTGATGAAACTTTAATTTAATGGAAATATCCTATAGCCGGTTTGCCCCACAGGCCTATTTTGAGAATAAATGTTTGTCAAAAAGAAACGCTTTGCAAATTCTTTAAAAGTTTTGGTGGTAAATATTCCTGAGGAGTGTACCTTCAAAACCCAAGACCTCATTTTTGGAAATATTACACGATTTCATCAGAATTCCCTTAAGGGGATCCCACATACCGACAATGCAGATCTAAAATGGTTAAAAATCTGCAACGACCGTTTCTTGGAAAATATAAGATATTATGACCTATAAATTTGACAAACTCACTTTTTAACATAAATACACAAGATGAGTATTCTATTTATTGTAATTATTGAAAAAAAATATTCATAAAAAGTTTAATATGAGCAGTTTCCAACAGCCTAAACTGCAACGACCTTTTCTTGTAAACAACAAAATCAAAATAACTTTCCCATTTGACAAACTTAATTTCAATAACAAATACACATAATAAGATTAATTCTATATGAAAACAAGAATATAAAACTTTAATTTATGTAAACTATTTTGTATAGTAATTTGCAACAAGAAGAACACATCAGACAGATGTTTAGTGATACATAGAACCAAGAGATGGCGCCAAAGGTACCAAAACTGACAAATTTTCATTTTTTTACCTTTAAATTAACAACAATGAGACATAATGTCTTCTTTTCGAGTGGAAATTTATTAGTGATAAAATATACACAATAGGAGAAATATATTTTGTTCAAATTATTAAAGAAAAACTAATGTTAGTAAATTAAATATCATGTGCTACCGAACAGCTGTCACTTATACACTTTGGGAAATATAAAGTTTTTATTTATTTCTGAATGGCAAATGGGTCTCATCCTGTGTATTTTCCTACTAAATTAAATTTCCCAAATGGAAAAATTATTTTGTTTCGTTGTTTTCGAGAAATGGTCGTTGCAGTTTGAGCTGTTGTCAAAAGACCTGTTACAAAAAAACTGTTCATATTTAATTTTTTATGAAAAATTTTTTTTCAATAATTACAACAAATAAAATACTCATCCTGTGTATTTATGTTAAAAAGTGAGTTTGTCAAATTTATAGGTCATAATATCTTATATTTTCCAAGAAACGGTCGTTGCAGATTTTTAGCCATTTTAGATCTGCATTGTCGGTATGTGGGATCCCCTTAAGAAAAAAATTGAAAAAGTGTAGAAAAAATCTTTAAAAAAACTTTTGCTCCCAGCGTTGCACAAACAAAAGTAAAAAATGTCAAACTGAAAAAATAAGGTATGCTAAACATGGTTGTTTCAAATTTCTTAAAAGCACTTTTGCCAATTTCGCCATTTCGGAAATATTGAGGGGGGTCCGGTTTACCCACCGGTCCAGTTTGCCCCACTCTCCCCTATGTATTGATCGATTTTTTCAACATTTTTTGTAAGAAACTAGAACTAAATTAATAACTTTTAGGCGTTGTCTGATTGTGGGCAAACGATGGGATCTATTTATTTTGAATTTTTTAATTTTTATATTCATATAATATAGCAACCTCAAAAACCCTTGAGTAACAATTGTCAAGCGAATCCGATCAATTATAAATTTTGAAATTATATCATATATTTATTAATTGTTTATGACTGAAAGTCTTTACAATGAAGTTACACTTTTTATACTATTTTAAAATAATCATTAAAATACTCTTATCATTCGAAATCTGACACTCTTTTTTAAAACATATAGATAATTTTTGAGCCAATCATATCTGTACAGCTAAACATGCTTATCCACTTTTCCATAATTTTATGCAGATCATTGTCTTCCAATATAAACACCTTCCTATCTTCTCTATAAAATGAACATTCAACTGACAAATTAAATGCATTCTCACTGATTAACATTCCACACTTTTCACATCTTGGATTATTATCAAATTTTACTATTTTTTTATTAATTATAACCCTACTTTGACATTTGTTTATCATTCTTATTTAAGCTATTATTTTTTTGTGGTTAAGAGGTGTTCTTAACAATAGATATTTTTGAATACCACCATATATTGCTAAATGAGTCAAAACTTGTAAAGAATGTGACTCATTCAGTCTCCTTAGGTCCTCCTCGAATAAAAAATTATCGTCAGCCTTGGTCCATTGCTTTTTATTTTATCGAAGGAGGCGAATAGATATCTCATTCCAACTTTCTGTCTCATTAATTGTCTCAAAAAATTTGTTTATTTGTAAACACCAGTTGTATTTGTTTCTTGAGATCTCAATTTTTTCTAGAATTTTTAATGTCAAAAAACATTTCTTTGGGTATCTATTCTCCTTCATACTTAGAATTTTTTCAACAAAGTTAAATGCTCTTTTAAATACAATGTATGCTAGCTTCCGATTCCCTGATTCTAGACGACATGCATATGCAGGAGTATTTTTTGGAAGTTGCATAATTTAAAAAAAAACTTGTCTGTAACTTCTCTAATTCATCTAAGTATCGGATTCCCCATGTTTCAGATGCATATAAAACAACACTTGACGCCAACGATTCAAAGAGTCTATTAATTGATTTCCATTCATCCAATTTTAGCCTATTAATTAAAGAGATTACATTTCCTAGCGCAATATTGGCCTTACTGATCGCATCATTCATTGCTCTAACAAAAACCGCTGATTCGGAGAATAAGACTCCCAGATAACAATAATTTTTTACAATTTCAATTTCTTTTTTATTATACGTAAATGGCTTATATTTTCCTTCATGACTATGCCCTCCTTTCTTACATATTACAATTTTCGTTTTGCTTACATTTATTTCTAGACAGTTTATTTCACAGTATCTATGAAGACAGTTTAAAATTTTTCTCATGTACACTTGGGAATCCGCAAGGAACACAATATCATCGGCATAAGCCAGTAGAAGAATTTCCGCCAAGTGATTAATCGAGACCCCCTTGATTCCGTTTTCAATCATAAACTCTTAGAGATCTCTAAGAAATATCGTGAACAAAACTGGACTCAGTGATTCTCCCTGCAAAACACCGTTCGTTACATCTATTGCCTCTTTTATACCATTTTGTCCTTTAACACTCATATTCGCTTTGTTATACAAATCTATTAAAATATTTAGGAACTTAGATCCTGTCCCGAGTTTAAATAATTTTTCCCATAACAAACTGTGTCTTACAGAGGGAAAAGCACTCTTAACATCAACAAACAATAAAAACAATTTTCCCCTCTCCAAGTGAAGTCTATTTTTGACCATCGTACTTAGAGTAAAAATATTGTCTGTACAGCTGCGTTTTTTTTAAACCCTGATTGATATTCCGGTAAAAGGTTTAATCCTTCAGCCCAATCAGTCAATCTTTTAACGAACACTTGATTAAAAATTTTCGTAATACAGTTTACTAACGCAATTGGTCTGTAATTATTTGGATCATTTTTTTCACCCTCTTTGTACAACATTTCTACATGTATTTCCGCCCATGAATTAGGAATTTCTTCCTTATCTAATATTTTATTGAAAAGGGAAGTTATAATTTCTACCCAATTATACGGCATATATTTGAAAAACTCATATGATATCTCATCCGGCCCCGGAGATTTATCGTTCTTGCATGTCACTAAACAAGCCAAAACCTCTTCAATTATTATGGTGGAATCCAATTTGTGATTACGTTTTTGAACACCCAGTAGGTCATATACTATTCCATTTCGGGATTGGAAAAAATTATAAAAATGATCCTGCCACTTATCTAATTCTGTTATTTCTTCGCTATTTACTTTAAATCTATAGTTTTTTATTAGATCCCAAAATGTTCTAGACTCCTTGACTTTTGAAATTTTTTCAACCACCATCATTTTATATTCTTCTTTCTTTTGCTTTAACAATAACGTGTATTCTTTCTTTCTTTCAATATACAAAGTTAAAGATTCCATCTCAAAAGAAATTTTTTGCAATTTTTCAATAATAATCCAAGCATTTTTTTTACAATTTGCACAGTTTATGTCAAACCAGTTTCGAGTTACATAGCTTTTTGAGGTTACCTCTAATCATCCCTACATTTTCTGCAATATACAAAACTTCACTTATTAAATTATCAGCATGTTGCTGAAGATCAACAGGTGGTATCAATGATAATTCACTCATTTTTTCAAAGTATTTCTTTGATAATCGTTCTTTCCATTTTAATTTAGACGTATTCTTATCCATATTCTTATTTATGTGTACATTAAGAGTTAATACTACAAGAAAATGGTCGGACCCAATGACATCGTGCAATATTTCTATATTTTGAATTTTTGTTATTCCAAAAAAATTTGCCCAAATGAGATCAATTACAGATTTTCCTTAAGCAGAGACATAAGTTAATTGAGCTGGACTGTCTTTAGGGGTTCGACCATTTATTAATATATATCCGTTACCTTCCATACATTCCACCAACTCTTTTCCCCTTTTATTACAAATCTCGTCACAACTTTCTCTTTCATTGATTCAAACTTCCCACTCTACAATTAAAATCTCCTCCTATAAAAAAGGCAGCTCAGGATATAAGGCCATTGACATTTCTGTTGCTTCATTCATTTCAGAGAGAGAATGCGCCATATCATTGCCCAAAATAAACTCTACGTTACTATTTTTAATTTTCAAGAAAATAAACTCATCAGACAAAAACAAGACTTTAACTTTATATTAACAGAGATCGAGATCGATAAGAATTTCTCCTTTTGTCCTTCCTCTTGATTCAATTTTCGTAGCCGGGAGGTCGAAGACCTTGAAGTTTTTTGCCTCTGTGCTGTTGATTATCGGTGAACATTACGTGTTTTTTCTTGGTATCTTTCATAAAAATTCACAATTATGCACTCCGAAATTTAGCAAATTTCAAACATTTAATCATTATCCTATGAATACCAATGGACCTAAAACTTTTGCTTATCAGCTCAACACTCAGTTTATAAACACGTCCGTCCTCGACGAGTGCTCAGAACAAACTCCTCCATTTGTTATATTTTATCAATAATAAATTCTATAACTTATTACATTCAACATTGTAACTACATTTTAATTTTCTCTTAATAAAAAATATTACTTAAATTCACAGTTGCAATTCATGAAACCTATACTTATTATTTAATAAGCCAATATTTGTTTATAGAACTCATAATTTATCATTAATATATAATACTGAAGACGGAAATAAGGAGAAATTTAATATATACAAAATAAAACTGTCGGGATTACCTTACATTCTTAAAAAAATCAAGTGATCGGGTTTACCCCGAGGGGTGAGCGGATTTACCCTGGAAAATTGTGATTTTGTAATTTGTAGAGTTGTGCAAAAAGCTCGATCGAGTATTTCAAGCTTTTCGTTTTTCTAGCAGAGCTGAGCTGAATCAATCCGAACTTGAACCAAATTCCATCCGACACGTGCAGTATTAAACCTAAAATAATTTTGAGCACTTGAATTTTTCGAACACTCAAATATTTTTGAGTAACTGAAACTCGACCATGCTATTCGAGCTTTCTGCACACTTTTAGTAATTTGGTATATGTGTATTAAAAATTTTCCCTGAGTAAAACTGAAACAGATAAATCAAAAATTCTTTTTTATTTTGTTAGTAGAAATCATAAGCTTTCAAATTATATAAATTAATTTGGATTTAGAAAATAATTTCCTAGTTTTTTACCGTTCTAAAAAAAGTAAGCGGGTTTACTTCAGTCTCCCCTACATAACACATTTACAGTACCGCTCAGCAAGATTTGCCCACCCTTTCACAGTTAAGCATGTTGCAGAAATTTTTATATTTTGATATCTAGTAAAGATATCGGAGTTTCCAATGTCTTATTTTAAAGCTTACATCTTCTATTTTGTCCTTTTTAAAATGCTTTTTTAAAAATTATTGTACGATATTTTTTCAGAAAGTTATTATCATTTGTTAAAATAAGCCCTTTTTATAATTATTTTTGTTTTGAAAACTGTTCAATTTTTTAGAAAATTTTAAGACAAAAAATGTTCATTTCTGTATGTAGATATAAGAAAAAAATATATAAAATTTTTTGAACAAATTTTTTTACTATGTTTTTACCTTATGCATGTTTTTAATTTAAATTAACCTAAAAACATAGTAAAAAAAAATTTGTTCAAAAAATTTTTTTATATTTTTTTCTTACATCTACATACAGAAATGAACATTTTTTGTCTTAAAATTTTCTAAAAAAATGAACGGTTTTTTAAATAATAATTATTTTAAAGAGGGCTGTTTTTTAAAAAAATGATAATAACTTTCTGAAAAAATATCGTACAATAATTTTTAAAAAAGCATTTTAAAAAGGACAAAATAAGCTTTAAAATGCGTTATATAACATTAACTTAAGTCGACTTGTTAAAAAACTACAATTCCTTAAAATCGGCAAAAAAATTGAAATTTTTGTATTTCCTAAACAGTATTAAAACAGTAAAAAAAATTTTTTAGGGTATCAGTCAGAAGTTTACCGGACTGCTTACTACAGTGGTGCAGTGAGGTGAGAGATATAGTTTAACTCCCCACTCTATTCGATCGTATGAAAGTTTATATAATTTAGTTATTTTTTAAACTTTTTGTCAATATATTTATAGTTTTGTACGGTAAAAAAATGTCATGTTTTTTGTTTTCATTTGTTTCATCTAGTTGAATACTTTGGTAGGTTTATTTCAAAATCTGAAGATTAGTTATTATATAAATAATTATTAAACAAATTCAATACATGCATTGGGTGCTTCCTCCATTCAAAATGTATGAACTTCGAATTTATTTTTTGAAGCTTTGAAACAGTCAAAATTAATGAAATTGGTCTCATTCTGTAGATAAATACTTCAGGAATAAGTATGAAAAATTTGAAAAAAATCTGACGAAAATCATTTTATGCGACTAATACCCTAAGGGGACATTCCAGTTCAAAACAGGCAAAAAGAAGGCTTTTTTAATAAATATTATTAAAATAACTATGACATTTATTTGAAAAATTTCATTTGCATGTAATAAATAATTTATTTAAAAATTTGTAAAAAAAAAAAATTTTATTTTTATTTCAAAATGGCGGCGATATAAGCCATTTTCGAAAATGCCCATTTTCGATGGTAAGATCGATTCCAAACTTTCTAAAAGAGATAAAACCAAAAACGAAGTGATATTTTCTTCGTTAGATATTTCTTCAGGTGTGGAACCTCAAAAAAGTGGAATTTTCTTTCCTCCCCTTTTTTAGAGTACTTTTTCCCCAAAATATGCAAAAAAGGTGTTTTTATTCAGAATTTCTCTTATAAAAAAGGGAGATGGGAATTTTCCAGTTTTTTAAGATCCACTTATAGGTATGATGATGCCGAAACAAAAGCCGTTTGCTTTTTTCAAATCGCTTCAGAAGAACTTGAGATAACTGTCTTACCAGATAAAAAAAGACATTTTGAGAAAAACGCATTTAAAGTTTTTGTTTATAAGTTTCGACTTTAAAAAAATATCATCGGATTTGCTTGAAAAACGTTACTTGGGGGTTTTTGAGGTCGCTAATTACGAATATGGAATCAGATTTTAAAAATTAAAAATGTCGGATTCAATATGGCGGACAATTTAATTTTTCAAAATCATTGGATTTTCTTGAAAATCGTTACGGGGGAGTTTTCGGGGTCGCTGATTACGAATATGACATACTTTTTCTAAAATTAAAAATGTCGGATGTCGAAAAGAACGAGAAATCTCGTGAAGATGACAATGAAAACAATTGAATGTGATTTAGCATTCAATTATTTTCATTGTCTTCTTCACGAGATTTCTCGTTCTTTTCGAGCGATTTCTCGCTCGAATGCAACACTATTTGTGATTAGCAACACCAAATACATTTTTGTTTGTCTGTTTTAAAAAATGCAAATGAGAAAACATTTAAATCATTCGATTGCTTATCCGTACACAAAAACATCTTTGACATTGCAAAGAATAAAAATGTATAATTTTTGTTTTACTTCGAATTTTGCAATAATATTTTAAGAGAGTATTCCTGACACTATAAGAAATCCGAAAATAAAATAAAAAAAATTCGATTTTTTTAAACATTTTGAACTGGAATATCCCCTTAATTATTTTTTTTAATTGTTAAAATAGAGGATGTAAGCTTTAAAATAAGACATTGGAAACTCCGATATCTTTACTAGATATCAAAATATAAAACTTTTTGTAACACCCTTAACTGTGACAAGGTGGGCAAATCCTGCTAAGCGGCATTGTATGTGATGTTCTCCTAAAAATGATACTTCAGAAGTAAATTATTATACGTCATGTTTGTGTTATATCTTTATCATCATTAGAAGTTCAATTTTAATTATTTAAATTTGAAACAAGATTTTATTGAATATTTTGAATACATAGGAAATCGGGGTATGTAAGACACAAGTTTTCTTAGCTGTATTAGTTACTCCGTAACACTTTTATAAAATCTGTTAAATTTATTTTTTCATGTGTATTATGGAATTAAATCCCCAAAAATAAGCAAGTCATACTTTCTGAAAATATGTGGTCCACAATTTCCCAAAATACTTCATATTGCAAAAAGGTTTATATTAACTATTGTATTAAATTTGTAACAAATTTTTTTTTAAGTCAAAGTACCAATGACATACAATGATTAAAAAATATTTTTGTTAAGTAATTTTTTAAAATCGTAATAAAAGTAATAAAACATTGTTAAATAATAAAAGTGAACCACAATTTCCCAATGATTCTTATTGAATTTAGTTTTGAAAAATCAAACATCAACAACTTCTCTTTCAGTATTGTTTTACTTCAAAAATTATAGAGATGACCTAAAATTTTCTTGCTTATTAGGAATCGGCGAGTTTTCAAGAAGAAAAGTATGTTTTTACTACAGGCAGCAGTTTTACCGTCCTAGGAGGTCAATGCGTACTATTTGATAACTTTTTAAAACATATACTAAAGTAGAAACTTCTCATTTATTCATTACGTTAACAATAAAAAAAACTATTTCAATCAATTAAAACATTTCCTGTAATTACGTAGAACTTATCAATCTATAAAAAATAATTTTTATAGATATACACGGAGAAACTTTGTATACTAGTTTGTGATAAACTCACTATGTTTTTTTAGTAAATTGACTACTAAAGTGGGGAAAAACTGCGACAGTATCAATATTTCGTAGTCTGACTATTAAAACACGGAACAGAACCAGACTTTTAAAATTTAGTAGTCAGTTGATGAAAATTTAAAATTCATGATTTCACTAAAAAACAATGTCGAATGTCAGTGACAGGGGCAGACTGTCACCATCTCATACTAATGAGTCAGGTAGAAATCTATTTTACCTATGACGATTGATAACTTATTTGAACGCAACCTAGTCTAATGCCTAACATACTGATAAAGTAACGCACACTTTAATCGACGGAACGCATATACAATTCATATCAAGAAAGTAAGTCACTGTTCTTATATACTAATCCAAAACATTGTATTGACACTTGGGAGAAAATTTGTTAAATGCTGTATTAAATAATATTTGTTTGTTAAATAAAATTCACAAAATCAATTATATTTAAAATTAATAAGGTCAATTTTTGAAATTAACAGAATTATCATTATTATTTCCTAAAATTATTTATCCTTTTGATTAAATTTTTATTCTTTGTAGAAATTTATAGCTAAGATTTAGAATAAATATTTTTATTAACTTAAAAGTTTATTTCTTGCATATATTGTGAAACATAAAAAAAGATTAAATTAAATAATTTTAAGTTAAAAACTATGAAATCAGAATAAGTTTTCTTTATATGTATTTAAAAGAAACATTTCAATTTATTATTATTAAGAAAATTCACATTAATGCGGCAATTACAATTTTCTCCGTTATTAAAAATAATTATATAAACATAGAGAAATTTAGAAAAATCCTCCTAAATAAAATTGTGAAATATATCTTGCAGTGTTGAAATTCAAGTAGTATATCCACAGATCGATATTGGAAAATCCGGAAGACTTGTTGACACATAACCTCACATTTACAAATTATACTTTTTAACATCTGAGATGTTAAACCACAACACCTAGATGATATGCATTAGCATCCTTTTTTTAATATCTAATGCATTAAAATTCTTAATATCCACTTTTCTCTGTATAATGAATTATTAAATTATTAAAAGAGAACCAGGTGGAATGACAGCAGCCATTTGACTTGAGCACGCATGTATATGAGATTGAGTGGTTATGTGTGACTACACGAACAGCGGTGCTCGTTTGTATGCGTGCAGTTTTGATCGTTTGACTACTAAATTGTAAACGCGGCGCGAAGAAAATATCATTCTTTCGAATATAGAAAATAAAAATTTTGGCATTCACTTTTTCTACATCTACTTTCTTTCGTATATCATAGGCGAGTTTCTCATAACTTGACTACTAAATATTGCAAAAAAAGAGATCATATAGTATTACAAAAACTTCTATTAAATTATAAATCTCGTCTAGTGACCACTTTTTCCCCACTTTAGTAGTCAGTTTACTAAAAATACATTGTGAGTTTAACAGGAATTAATATACAAAGTTTTTCCGTGTACGAGCATCCCTGCCGGATCGGGTACGGATGGTTTGTTGATGCAAAAACGTCAAGAATCCGTCAAGAGTTGACTTTAACAAAAAAGTGTTTTAAATATAAAAATATGATAAAGTCAGTATTGGGTTTTGTATAAAAAGTGTTTATTAATCGTTTGTGACCTTATTTGTTACAAATTAATGTAAATTAAGTGAAATAAAAGATAAAATATGTGGAAATGTCAAGTGAATGTGTATTGATAAATTGATGTGTATTTATTGAGAAAGTGTTATTGTCATCATTTTTTAATGTCACATAAATAGTTAAAAAGTGTAATTTTATTATTAAAATGTGTTATAATTAATAAAATTTAATGTTTGAATAGTATGAATAATGTATATATAGCAGCTATCAAAATAGTGAAGGACGGTTACCTACAAGCTGTTGATATGTCGCCGCGCGTTTTGCACGACAGATGGCGGGAGTGGCATTTGTCCATGTGTTTCATGAAATGAAAATTAAACAACAAATACTATTTTTACATTGCAATATACTTATAACCTTTCCTTAAATTATTTAAATTCAAGGAAAATAATGATAAATAATATCACTACTTAATTTATAAATAATTACTATTAAATAAAACAGAACAAAATTTCTTTCTTAAAAAAGACTATACACAATAGCATAGAGCTCGAATTAAAGAAAATAGAACTCGAACACGTGAAACTCGAAAAATGGACATTGCTCTTACACACCCGTCATGGAGTAATAATGAGAATGATAAGACTTTACTACCAGTGAGATTCCGTGCCAAACGTCTGCCTTGGTTCACTGAATAGTAAAGACTTCTCAAAAAAATAAAGCAGCTAAATCCAATAAAAGAGAAGGAAAAATGTTGCATTTTAAAAATATCGTATTATTGATTTTTTGATAATTTTCTATAATATTAGATTTTTTACCAAAGTGTCGAGACTATTAAATAGGTAAAGTATTTTCCAAAAGCACAAAAATAAGGAAACTAAATCCCATAGAAGAGGAGAAAAAATGTTAAATTTAAAAAAATGGGATTTTTGAATTTTTGATAATTTTCTATTTTAGATTTTTTATCAAAGAGTCGAGATTTTTAAATAATTAAAGTATTTTCCAAAAGCACAAAAATAAAGAAGCTAAATCCCATAAAAGAGAGGAAAAAATGTTGAATTTTAAAAAAATCGGATTTTTGAATTTTTGATAATTTTCTATATTAGATTTTTTACCAAAGAGTCGAGACTATTAAATAATTAAAGTATTTTCCAAAAGCACAAAAATCAAGAAGCTAAATCCCATAGAAGAGGAGGAAAACTGTTGAATTTAAAAAAAATCAGATTTTTGAATCTTTGATAATTTTCTATATTATTAGATTTTTTACCAAAGAGTCGAGACTATTAAATAAGTTTTTTCCAAAAGCACAAAAATCAATTAACTAAATCCCATAGAAGAGGAAAAGAAATGTTGAAATTTTAAAAAATTAGATTTTTGAATCTTTGATAACACTAGTTTACAAAATTAAAAAACAATTATGATCCGCTGCACTTCACTATCATTTTTTATGTAAAATTTGCTCCCGAATCCGAATATGAAGTCAGACATTCAAAAAGTAGAACAGTTTTCGAGATATGGGTAAATTTCAAATTTTTGAGTTTCGACAAGAAGTGGATTCACTAATATACCATTATTTCCGACTGCAGTCGATCGATTTCGATTTTCTTTAAAGCAAATTCAAGGTAATTAAATTTCCAATGAAAAATATATACAACATTTTTAATTGGACTAACGGTTTAGGAGCTAGTTATGAATTTGTTAGAAATTTCTCATTATTTTTAACAAAATTTAAGAAATTGATTGATTTTATCGCTTAAGTACTTTAAAAAAAAGTGTTTACTTCTAGTTAACTTTTTTGGATGTCAAAGTACAATTTCATAGAAAAAATATAAGCTGTTGCCAATCAAAATTGAATTGAAAATATAGAAGATATAAGCACTTAAGTAAAAATATAGAAAATAAGGTTTAAAAAAATTTTAAACAATAAAATTGTCTTAAATTTGATTTGCACTGTTTTTCTGAATATTATCTGTTTCTCGAATCCAAAAATAACAAAAATCACCCATCATTGTCTGGTCCCAAAATTCTTGATAACGAAATTCCATTTTCTTTATTTACTTGTGTAATATTCACAAAAAACGCCTATTTTAATGTTTAAAATTTGGGTAAACTTAAAACCATACGACAATCTGTTAATAAATCGTAAAATTGGGTAAAAGCTAATTTTCTGCATTTTTACTTAAGTGCTTATAACTTCTATATTTTCAGTTCAATTTTGATTAGCAACGGCTTATATTCTTCTTAAGAAATTTTACTTTGAGATCCAAAAAAGTTAAGTCGAAGGAAACACTTTTTTTAGGACGTAATTAACCGATAAAGTCAATCAATTTCCAAAACTTTGTTAAAAGTAATGAGAAATTTTTAACAAATTCATAACTAGCTCCTAAACCGTTAGTCCATTTAAAAATGTTGTATATATTTTTTATTAGAAATTTAATTACCTTTAATTTGCTTCAAAGAAAATTGAAATCGATCTACTGCATTCGGAAATAATGGTATATTAGTGAATCCACTTTTTGGCGAAACTCAAAAATATGAAATTTATCCATATCTCAAAAACTGTTCTACTTTCTTAATATCTGTTTTCATATTCGGATTCGGGAGCAAATTTTACATACGAATTGATATTGAAATACCGCGGATCAAAATTTATGTAAACTAGTGTAATTTTCTATAATATTAGGTTTTTTACCAAAGTGTCGAGACTTTTAAATAATTAAAGTATTTTTCAAAAGCACAAAAATAAAGAAGCTAAATCCTATAAAACAGGAAATAAAATGTTGAATTTTAAAAAAATTGGATTTTTGAATTTTTGATAATTTTCGATATTAGATTTTTTACCAATGAGTCGAGACTTTTAAATAATTAAAGTATTTTCCAAAAGCACAAAAATAATAAAGCTAAATCCCTTAAAATTACGAAAGATTCGAGACTATTAAATAAGTAATGTGTTTTTAAAGAGCACAAAAATATTGAAATTAGATTTAAAATTTCACAATTTCGTAAAAATTTGACGTGGAAATTATGAAAAAGATATGGATTTTTAATTTCGTTATAAACTTGTTATAGACTGGTGAAGTGGGGACTGAATAAAAGTGCTAACTGGTTGGCATGGTGAAGACTTTTGCAATGTCATTTTTACGAATTATCATTTTTGCGGATTGTTATTTTTACGAATCGACATTTTTGAGAATTGTCATTTTGGCGAAAAATGCAATAGTGACTATATACCCTGTAAAAAAAAGTATTGGGAGGTACGGGATACCGCATTGCAAGTGCCTACCTTTCAATGCGGTATTCGCGAAATACCGCATTGGGTGTCGTGGTGAATGCGGTATTCAAGGGGTCCCAATGCGGTGCCAGTTTTAAGCTTTAAAAAAAAAAGAAAATACGTGACAGGAGTGAATAATTAGTGTCAGTGGATCAAAATACGAATTAAAGGAATGAAAAAATACTAATAGTGAGTGTGAAAATAAAGTTTAAAGAAAATAAGGTAAGATCAACTGTTAAATGTAAGTCCAATGCGGCATAGGCTTTTTTCAATGCGGCGCATAATCGGTATACAGTTCGCGCAGTGCAGCGGCGCTCTCTTCTTTACCTAAAGCGGATTCTTTCTATTCAAATGGTAATTTTGAAAATAATGAAAAATAATATTAACTAAAAGTTGATAATGTATTTCAATCAATAAAAAAATGTTAAGAGTGTTCGACGGTCTCTAAAATTTGTAGGTTATTTGCGACTTACAGTTATCGCCAAAGAAAAACGATGACACTGACTGTTTGAAATTACGTGAAATTAGTAAACAACCGTTTTCGAACTAGTGTTTCTCTGCACACAAGCACTTTTTACAAAATCTGTTAACGTCCATTGGTCAAAAATGTTTTTAATTATCTGAATTGAAAAGATTTTGTTAATCTATACAGAAACACGGTTGCAGCATTGGAATTACAAAAGTAATGTAATGCGAATCATTTTGACAGCTGATCCTTTACGCTCCCTGCTTACTTCTGCCCTCTACTGGCAAAATGGCAGTAACACACGCCTTGCCGCCTGTCATTACATTACTTTTGTAATTCCAATGCTGCAACCGTGTTTCTGTATGGATTAACAAAATCTTTTCAATTCAGATAATTAAAAACATTTTTGACCAATGGACGTTAACAGATTTTGTAAAAAGTGCTTGTGTGCAGAGAAACACTAGTTCGAAAACGGTTGTTTACTAATTTCACGTAATTTCAAACAGTCAGTGTCATCGTTTTTCTTTGGCGATAACTGTAAGTCGCAAATAACCTACAAATTTTAGAGACCGTCGAACACTCTTAACATTTTTTTATTGATTGAAATACATTATCAACTTTTAGTTAATATTATTTTTCATTATTTTCAAAATTACCATTTGAATAGAAAGAATCCGCTTTAGGTAAAGAAGAGAGCGCCGCTGCAATGCGCGAACTGTATACCGATTATGCGCCGCATTGAAAAAAGCCTATGCCGCATTGGACTTACATTTAACAGTTGATCTTACCTTATTTTCTTTAAACTTTATTTTCACACTCACTATTAGTATTTTTTCATTCCTTTAATTCGTATTTTGATCCACTGACACTAATTATTCACTCCTGTCACGTATTTTCTTTTTTTTTTAAAGCTTAAAACTGGCACCGCATTGGGACCCCTTGAATACCGCATTCACCACGACACCCAATGCGGTATTTCGCGAATACCGCATTGAAAGGTAGGCACTTGCAATGCGGTATCCCGTACCTCCCAATACTTTTTTTTACAGGGTATATAGTCACTATTGCATTTTTCGCCAAAATGACAATTCTCAAAAATGTCGATTCGTAAAAATAACAATCCGCAAAAATGATAATTCGTAAAAATGACATTGCAAAAGTGCAGTTCGGTAAAATGACATTTCAGAAAACTGATATTTGGTGAATAATAAATTACGTAGGACATTTAGGGGGAGGGGGGGGGTCAGCAAGATTTTTCGCACAATAGAAAAAATAGCGCTAAATTTTTAATTAATATATTAATATACTTATATAAAAGTCTCGACTCTATGGTAAAAAACCTAAAATTATAGAAAATTCTCAAAGATTCAAAAATCTAATTTTTTAAAATTCAACATTTTATTTCCTGTTTTATGGGATTTAGCTTCTTTATTATTGTGCTTTTGAAAAATACTTTAATTATTTAAAAGTCTCGACTCTTTGGTAAAAAATCTAATAAAGAAAATTATCAAAGATTCAAAAATCAGATTATTATAAAATTTAACATTTTTTCACCTCTTCTATGGGATTTAGCTAATTGATTTTTGTGCTTTTGGAAAAACTTATTTAATAGTCTCGACACTTTGGTAAAAAATCTAATATTATAGAAAGTTATTAAAGATTCAAAAATCTGATTTTTTTAAATTTCAACATTTCTTTTCCTCTTCTTTGGGATTTAGCTTCTTTATTTTTCTGATTTGGAAAAATATTTTAATTACTTAAAAGTCTTGACTCTTCAGTAAAAAATCTAAATTTATAGAAACTTATCAAAAATTCAAAAATCCGATTTTTTTTAAATTTAACGTTTTTTCTCCTCTTGTATGGGATTTAGCTTCCTTGATTTTGTGCTTTTGGAAAATTCTTTACCTATTTAATAGTCTCGACTCTTTGGTAAAAAATCTAATAATATAGAAAATTATCAAAAATTCAAAAATCCCATTTTTTTAAAATTCAACATTTTTTCCTTTCTTTTATGGGATTTAGCTTCCTTAATTTTGTGCTTTTGGAAAATACTTTACCTATTTAATAGTCTCGACTCTTTGGTCGAGACATTCTTTGGTAAAAAATCTAATATAAAAAATTATCAAAAATTTAAAAATCCGATTTTTTTAAAATTCAACATTTTTCCACCTCTTCTATGGGATTTAGCTAATTGATTTTTTTTTAAGTTTTAAAATTTTTTTTTATTTCCTGTTTTATGGGATTTAGCTTCCTTGATTTTGTACTTTTGGAAAATTCTTTACCTATTTAATAGTCTCGACTCTTTGGTAAAAAATCTAATAAAGAAAATTATCACAAATTCAAAAATGTGATTTTTTTAAAATTTAACATTTATTCTCCTCTTCTATGGGATTTAGCTTCCTTATTTTTATGCTTTTGGATAATACTTTACCAAATTTATAGTCTCGACTCTTTGGTAAAAAATCTATTATAGAAAATTATCAAAAATTCAAAAATCCGATTTTTTTAAAATTCATCATTTTTCCACCTCTTCTATGGGATTTAGCTAATTGACTTTTTTTTAAAATTTTTTTATTTCCTGTTTTATGGGATTAAGCTTCCTTATTTTTGTGCAAAACGCGCGGCGACATATCAACAGCTTGTAGGTAACCGTCCTTCACTATTTTGATAGCTGCTATATATACATTATTCATACTATTCAAACATTAACTTTTATTAATTATAACACATTATAATAATAAAATTACACTTTGTAACTATTTATGTAACATTAAAAAATCATGACAATAACACTTTCTCAATAAATACTGTTGTGTATTTTATAATATCTGACAATTCGCGGTCTTTTACACAGGAAGTGACATCTTTTATTTCACATAGCGCCCTCTTGGTTGCTAGTATTGTAATACTCATATATCAGTTCCGCCATCGTGGCATTCACATGTATAATCAACCATTTGGTAATTAAAGTAACAATTACAATAATCCTGTCTTTCTTTCACGTAAGTTGTTCTGTCGTACACCTTGCTCACAGGTTATGGGCCCAGGACACGGAAAATAGTATCAACTTGTGAAATACGTGAAAGTGTGTATTTTGTGAAATTTTGTGGCTGGCGTCATCTCGGCGTCGCTTGAATCAAAAAATGGCGTCTGCAAGTTTAACGCGTATCGAAAGTCTGCATAAAGAAAACTATGATACGTGGAAAATGCAGATGGAAGCCCTGCTGATAAAAAACGACGCATGGGGATATGTCTCTGGTGCAACGGTGAAACCTGAACCGAACCAGGAAAATGCTGCAGATGTAGCCACGTGGACAAATAACGATAATAAGGCGAAGTCAGACATTATTTTAGCCATACATCCTTCGGAACTCAAGCAAGTTAAAGGATGCACAACTTCTCGTTCAGTTTGGCTAAAGCTGGAAGAAATATATCAGTCGAAGGAACCCGCGCGAAAAGCGACTTTGCTGAAACAGCTGATGCTGCAACGAATGGAAGATGGCGACGAAGTACGTGAACATATCCGAAAATTTTTCGACGCCGTCGATAAGTTGCATGAAATGGATGTGGAAATTAATCAGGACTTACTCGCGATCATGCTTCTATACAGTTGACCACCTTCCTTCGAGAACTTTTGTTGTGCGATCGAATCTCGTGACGATTTGACACCTCCAGAAACTCTTCGTGTGAAAATTATCGAAGAGAGTAACGCTCGCAAAAATGACTCTCGCGCTTCGGTACAAAATGCAATGTTTTCGAAGAAAAATTGGAACTCGAAAAAGGGAAAAACACTCGAAAATAGTGGAAGCAGTGCAAGTGGTGGTGAGTTTAAATATCGTTGTCATCGTTGTCGTGAAATTGGCCATAAAAGTGCGGATTGTAAAAAGAAAAACGGAAACACCCGACCATCGGCGAAAAATGCCGAGGATGTAAGTTTGTGTGCAGTGGAAAGTTACGCGAGTACTCACTAGAGTTTACGAGTGGAAAGAAATAGTTCAAATGTCGAATGGTGCTTAGATAGTGGTGCAACATCGCACTTGTGTAACGAAATGCGCGAATTCGTGGAAATGAACATTTCTAAGCAAGGAAAACTTAATTTGGCGAACAACGGTTTCTCCGAAATAGAAGGAAAAGGAAAAGTGGTGTTTACTTCTGAAGTCGACGGAAATGTAAAGAATGTGAACTTAAGCAATGTGTTATATGTTCCTGATCTTCGCACGAACTTGCTGTCCGTTGCGAAAATGACTGACAAAGAGTGTGAAGTGACATTTACTAAAAATCGCGCATTTGTAATCGACAAAGACAAGAATACGAAATTAATTGCGGAACGTGTCGGTGACTTATATCTTGTGAAGGAAACAAACCAAGAGTGTCAAAAAGTCGACGAAGAAAACAGTGCCGGAAATAATGCTTCGCTATCTGTGGAAACTTGGCACCGTCGCTTAGGACATTTGAATTTAAACGATCTTCGGAAAGCCGAACGTACCGGTTCGTTACATGGTTTAAAATTAAATTTAAAGGAAAACAAATTCGATTGTAAAACATGCCTTCGAGGAAAGATGACAAGAACGCCTTTTCCCAAGAAGTCTACGAGAAAAACCGAACTATTGGATTTAGTTCACTCGGATCTTTGAGGACCCATGAGAGTCGAGTCAAACGGGAAAGCCAAGTACTTTATTACGTTGATCGATGATTCATCCAGGTGGTGCGAGGTACGATTTCTGAAAAGAAAAAGCGAAGCGTTCGCCGCCTTCAAGGAAATAAAGGCTTTAATCGAAAATCAAAAGGGAAAACTGATTAAATGTATACAAACCGACAACGGGACAGAATATCTCTCTAATGAATTTGACGAATTCTTGAAGACAAACGGGATCCAACGAAGACTAACCGTCGCACACAACCCAGAACAGAACGGGGTATCTGAACGAAAGAACCGGACACTCATGGAAATGGCAAGGTATGGCTTATTCAGTCAGGTCTACCCTCATCATTCTGGGCCGAAGCGGTTTCAACGGCTAACTACATTCGTAACAGATGTCCCACCAGCAGCTTGGATGGACGAACACCGTATGCAGCTTGGACAGGAACCATCCCCGATGTAAGTCACTTCAAGGAATTTGGATGCATAGTTTTTATTTTGGACAGAGTGCCGGGAAAAGGGAAGCTCGAGGAACGAGGTAAAAAGGGAATTTTTGTAGGTTACGATGACAAGTCCAAGGGCTATAGAGTGTGGATTCGAGAAGAAAATAAAGTTGTGATCTCGAGAGATGTTTCATTTTTGGAAGCAACGAACTCACTCAGCCTAAACGATTACGAGGACTTCATCCCGGAAGAAACTGATCAACGCAAGGAAAACTCAACCTCTTTCGACAGTATTGACATCGTCACATTCCCGAAAACTCTGGAAAACGAATTCAATGACGAGCAAATCGATGAAATAAACAACGACGAAGAAGAAATGGAAGATCAAAATGATGAAGAAAACATCGAAGAACAAAACGATGAAGAAGAAATCGAAGAACGAAACGACGAAGAGATGATTCAGGAAGCGAATACACCAAGAAGAGGTCCAGGACGACCGACTATCCTTAGGACAGGACAAAGGGGACGACCACGAAAACTGTTCCACCCACCACGCGAGGAAGCTGGATTTACAAATTTCGAACATGCATTCGTAGCTGAAATACCTGTACAGCAAGCTATATCGGGTCCAGATAGTGCAGAATGGTTGGGTGCAATGGGAGATGAAGTGAAATCAATCTTGAAAAACGAAACGTGGAAACTCGTTCAACGCCCTTGCGACAAACTGATTATCGGAAGTCGAATGATTCTTCGGAACAAATACAACTCAAATGGAACAATTGCAAGACGAAAGGCTCGCATCGTAGCACGTGGCTTCGCTCAACGCCCAGGAATTCATTTTACTGAGACGTTTGCGCCGGTGGCTCGACTGAGCTCTATACGATTATTAATGGCTCTTGCAGCAAATTATGAAATGAAAACGAGACAGCTGGATATAACAACAGCATATCTAAACGGAGAAATTGAAGAAGAAGTTTTGATGGAACCACCCCGATACTTGAAAGAAGCTTTAAAAGTTATAATCATCACTGACGGAGACAACAGCGAAATCGGAAACAAGGCTAAGCAAATGCTCAAGGATTTGGAAGCTGGAGAAAAAGTGTGCCTTCTAAACAAGTCCCTATACGGTTTACGCCAGGCGGGAAGAAACTGGCATAAAAGATTGGACGAAGAACTGAGAAAACTCGGAGCAGTTCCAACAAACGCTGATCCCTGTGTTTATCGCATCGGTCGAGGGGAAGACGCTCTCTTCATTTCTGTCTACGTGGATGACATCCTCCTGGTCTGTCGTGATGTCAGGAAAATCGACAAATTAGAAAATCAACTGTCTTCGAAATTTGAAATCAACAATCTAGGAAAACCAAAGTATTGTTTGGGAATCGAATTCACACAGGACGGAAAAAGCATCGGAATGCATCAACAAGGATATATAAAAGATATAATCGAACGTTTCGGCATGGCAGACGCAAATCCTGTTAGCACGCCTTTGGATGTCAACGTGAAGCTGACGACGGTGGATGAAGATCCGACTACCGAAGAAGAGGAAAAACCTTACCGTGAACTGGTGGGAGCACTCATGTTCCTCGCAGTGGCCACCAGACCTGACATAGCACATGCTGTAAGTATACTTAGTCAATTTAACTCGTGTCATCGGCAGATTCATTGGACGGCAGCCAAGCGTGTGCTGAGGTACTTAAAGGGTTCAAGTGATTTAGGCCTGGTATTTTATCCAGGAGGATCAACAATTTCACCTCTAAAAGGATACGTGGACGCAGATTGGGCCAGCTGCTTGCGAAAATATCTAGCAGAATTAGGTTTCGAATCATTAACTGATACTCTAGTCTTCAATGATAACATGGGAGCCCGACAACTGGCCGAAAATCCTTCATATCACGCTAGGACTAAGCACATAGACGTCAGGCATCATTTTGTACGGGAGACTGTTAAGAATAAACAACTGAAATTGCAATATATTTCAACAAAGGACATGGCAGCAGATATTTTAACTAAAAGTTTACCCAAGCAGAAACATCAACACTGTGTCAAACTTCTTGGTCTTGGAGTTTCAAAAGGTGAACATCGTTAAATGACCACATCTTGAGGGGAAGTGTTGTGTATTTTATAATATCTGACAATTCGCGGTCTTTTACACAGGAAGTGACATCTTTTATTTCACATAGCGCCCTCTTGGTTGCTAGTATTGTAATACTCATATATCAGTTTCGCCATCGTGGCATTCACATGTATAATCAACCGTTTGGTAATTAAAGTAACAATTACAATAATCCTGTCTTTCTTTCGCGTAAGTTGTTCTGTCGTACACCTTACTCACAAATACACATCAATTTATCAATACACATTCACTTGACATTTCCACATATTTTATCTTTTATTTCACTTAATTTACATTAATTTGTAACAAATAAGGCCACAAACGATTAATAAACACTTTTTATACAAAACCCAATACTCACTTTATCATATTTTTATATTTAAAACACTTTTTTTTGTTAAAGTCAACTCTTGACGGATTCTTGGCGTTTTTGCATCAACAAACCATCCACCCGATCCGGCAGGGGCACGTATAGAGTCTTTAAGAGCGTTCAATGGTCTTTGAAATTTGTAGGTTATGTGCGACCTATACTTGTCGCTCTACAAGAACGGCACTGCCTAGTTTAAATGACGTGAAATTGGTGAAAAATCATTTTCAAACGAATTTTTCTCTGCGCCCAAACACTTTTTGCAAAATCTGAATCCGAACCATCGACACAAATCTTCTTAATTACCTAAAACCGAAATATTTTTTAAATCCATGTAGAAACGCGATTGCAAAATGGGAAACTCAAAAGTAAAGCAATGACAGGCGACAAAACGTGTGTAACAGCCATTTGCCATTAGAGGGTAGAAGCATGCAGGGAGTGTAAAGGCTTAGCTGTCAAAATGATTCGCATTATATTACTCTGGCCTTTCCCATTTCGCAACCTCGTTTCTGCATGGATTCAAAAAATTTTTTGGATTTAGGTAATTAAGAAGATTTGTGTCGTTGGTTCGGATTCAGATTTTGTAAAAATTGCTTGTGAGCAGAGAAAAACTCGTTCAAAAATGATTGTTTATCAATTTCACGTCATTTAAAGCAGTCAGTGCCGTATCAGGCTTGGTTATCTACCATGTATTGAACATGGCGCAGATTTTGACACTAAGCGCCACCTGGGAGAAGGGTGCAACTAAATTTCGGTTTGAATGTATTAGTGTTAATAGATGTTTTTTAAAGTATTTTTTATTTTTTTATTTATTTAATATAAAATTACAGAAAAAGATATAAGAATTGTAATCTGTCATCGAAAGCATCTGGAATTTGGTTAATTTTATAATATATATATATATATATATATATATATATA